>RXPK01000059.1:2542871-2665197 GCA_004143645.1 Protaetia brevitarsis
GTACCGCTCGTTACCGTTAAAACTCACCCGTAACCCTAGCCGATGCTCTAATTTTTATTACTCATTTTCCCTACCTTTCACGATAATATACTGAATATGCGCGTTTATAATAATAATAATAATCTTTATTGTTTCAACAGACGAGCCATTACAGGACAATATTATAAAGTAAATAAAAATACAGTGCAGTAATAAACAAAGTACAAGGTTAAGTCAATATAACAACGAAAAATGAGAATTACATTACTCAGCTATCTATACTAAGGTAAATGGGATAAAGGAAGGAAAGGAATATGAAAATGATCAGGAAAAAGCTTATTGGCATTTCTGGCTCATGTGAACGATTAGGCGATTTAGTTAGTATATTTGTTCGTGCCGTAGGTAGAGAAAAAGTATCCGGTCGATCGTGTGCCATTACCTAGGTATTAATTATGTTTACCAAGGATAGTAATTCCGATGCATTCAATTTTATCTATTTAATAGCTTATTCATAATCTGGCACTTGTAGTTTCTCTCCTGGAAGATAAGGAAGATAATTCATGTTGCTTGAGGAGAAAGATTATAATCTGTTCCCCGCGAAGGATAGATGTCAGAGGTTTTAAAGCTCATACATTTTTAAAAATCTCTTCTGCCACTCCTTTCCGTTGGAGGTCTTGGTATGTATATACAGGATACCAATTATGGACGCGTATTCTAGTTTTTGGCCGAACGAAGACATGAGTACAATTGTTTTTATGGTATTCACATTTGTAATCCTCTGCAAGATCTAATAATAAGTTAAGTGATTGTGCGGGCTGATGCACAGATGGTAGAAGAATGTGATGCGAAAACTGTAATCGCTGATCAAAGAGAACACCCAAATCCTTAATTTCATTCTGCCGTCGAATGGTGATATTGTCCAAGTGATAGTTAAAGATTAATGGATTGTTTAAAGTATTGTAGGATACTACAGCACACTTATTAATCCTAATCCCTTATCATATTCTTGCTACACCAATTGTTGATTAATGTGCAGATTTCTTTGCAAGAGATTCACAATCCTTTGCCGACGTTATTTTTGTAAAGATCTTTAAATTCGTCCGCGTAAGCCAAAACATGACAGTCTAACTCAGCTAGCAATCATTAATGTAAAACATTAAACAACAGTGGTCCCCAAGTTCCGACCCTTGCGCGTAACTCCAGAGCAGGCGGTAAAAATCCTAGATTCATAACGTTATAGCAAACGTAACAGGAACGATTGGCAAGGTAGGAAGCTATCAAGTCGGTGATTCCCGGTTGAAAAACCAATGCAAGCAAGTTTAGTTATCAATATTACGATGGTCGATTGTATCAAAAAGCCGTTGGCGAAGTCGGCTATACAAGACATCAACTTGTACTTGCGAATCTATACAGCAACTTATTATTTGAGTAATTTCTGCAAGATTAGTAATAGTTGATCTTCCACCCCTAAATCCATGTTGTTGTGGAGCATTATATGATCGGATGCAGTTGTATAACCTACTTTGGAGAAGATATTCAAAAATTTCAGAGCAGCTGGATAAAATTGCAACGGGCCTGTAATTCTGGAAATCACATCTACTACCTTTCTTAAATATAGGATTTATCCTACTAATTTTTCCATATATCAGAAAACGTGCATGTGCGAAGGGCAATGTTTATAAATCGAGCATAGCGGAGCACACAAAATAGTGGCACAATCCCGAATTAAAAAATTCGGCAGACCATCATGACCCGAAGTGTAATCTCCCTTAATGCGTTTAATAGCTACGAGTACTTCATCCACGGGTTAAAATGCTCTAATTGAAAATGATTTGCGTTCGGAGGAAGGTCTATCGTAGTGGTAAGTACTGGTGGGTGTCCACTTCAGCCAAATTTTTGGCAAAACATTTCCACTATTTCTTGGGCATCCGTAAATTCCCTATCAACTAGTTTCATACAACCAGGGATTCTTGACTTGCCGGTTTTTTGGGCAATAAATTTCCAAAAGGTTTTTGGATCGGTAGAAATCATATTTTCCATGCGAGTTCTATATAAATCATAGGCCTTATTCGCTTCCACCTTAGCCAACCTACGCACTCGTGCAAATTCATCTTTGTAAACACACGAATGCGTAGCTCGCCACTTCTTTCGGTAAAATTCTTTCAGTTTCAATAGCTGGATTACTTGTGGGGTATACCAAATAGGATTTCTCCGAGATCTCACAGCATACTTTGGTACATGCTTGTCAATAATGGAATACATAGTTGTGTAGAAAGATGAAATCGCCAGGTTCACATTAGTGCACAATTCCAAAAATGACCAGTCGATATTACATAGTTCACCATATAGGGCAGAAAAATTAGCTTTACGGAAGTTATATCTGTGATTAGAATTAGAAGGGAAATTAATAGGAATTTGCGTACGTGGGAATTCAAGTTCCAACTGAACAATGATAGTGGGATGGTAGAGGTCTTCAGAGACAACGGAAACATCACTGCGAATTACAGAAATAGGAAAGGATAAATTAGAAAAAACTAGATCAAGCAACCTATTGTTACAATTAGTTACATTATTAAATTGAGATAAGCCTAATGTGTTCATAAAATTTTTAAGTATTAAACATTTACGGTCATTGCAGTTATTAACAGAATTAAACATAGGGCAATTGAAATCTCCACATATAACAAGTTTTTTATCAATTAATCTTAAAGTGAGCGCATCAATGAACGAATCGAAGTCATCATAACTAATGTTTGGCGGTATATAGACATTTACAAGATATATAGTAAGATGCATAATAGTATATTTGCAGATAATTGAATCTATTAAAGGAAATTATGACGGCTTTCGGTTAACCGGATATTTTAGAAAGAAAGTAAGTACCAAATTATTGCAAACTTCCAATTTTTAAAGCCGAATATTTTTATTAATCCCGGAAATTTCTGATTAGCCATTTGCGCGGGATAGCCTATATATATAAATTATTTGAGTTTCATTGATTTTAAATCCGTTATCCGCATCAGTCGACGGCAACAAAATTAAACAGCGAAATAATTTTCTCTCGGAATTACGTGGATTAGATATCGATTTTCCAGCACAGTCCATAATCTACTAGACGTCCCGGAAACTAACCCCGTTCGACCAACGCTCGCTTTTTCCCTCCACTTCCAATCTGGTTACAGTTTTGATTGCATTTCATCGAACAGCCAGCCGAACCCGTCCCCATATCGCTGACAAGTATCTGGATATGTTACGTCGGTAGTCATGTATATACCGCAGCGTGTTACACTCACTAATGTATCTTGCATTATATCCCGCTGCTCTGTGCGCGACGAGTAATAACAAAAATCCGCTGTTATCCGGCATCCAGCTCACGTAACCCATATATACACGTCGAGGACATCAGAGTTAACTGGATTTCCGGCGGCATTCTCTTTTGTTTTGGTGGCGGCGCTGGCGGTGGCTTTTGTTGCGGCCGTGTGCGCCAGGGCGTCGATTCCGTCCTATTAGGGTTGTATAGGCGCGCTGGGAGGGCGCAGATACAGAAACCGACACTCTCACGGTCCGTAAATAAGCTATGGAAAAGATTATTGTCGGTCGAAATGGAGTAGTCGTGTTGTTGCATCGGCATTCCCTATGGTAAACCGATGTGTACGCACACTGCGGTTAATCCTTTTTGTTCAATGAAAACCAATAGAGGCTTTATAGGAGTGGTAGAAGTGGCTTAAATGAACATGTCATTTCAGCAATGTAGGAGAAACAAATGATTTAAAAAGTAGACACATTTAAAAACCTGTGTATGTTTTCTCCATTTTTAGCCGATTTAAATGTTTTAATTTAACCTAGCCAAAATAATGCATGGAAGGAACTAAAATTACGGTAATACTTATAATTACCTGCACTGAGAAAAAAAAATAATGATCATAAATAAAAATACAATTATCTTAAGTAAAAAGTTCAGCTGGATAGGGGACAAAAGCGCAGATTACTTAGCATTAGTGAAAAATATATCCTAAATACTGATACTAACAACAAGCAATCTAAGTTACTTACGGTCTGCTTCATACCGGTAACTTATGAAGTTACTTAAGATAATTAAACTGAAGTAGTAAACCAAGGAATATATGCATTTGCGGTACACTGAGGGAAAGAAATGCATTGATTTAACCAAAATACGCATAACCAACCAAAAAATTTGCATTAAATACGGCCCACCGAAATTTATTGTTAGATTAAAATTTAACGATTTGTTGAAATATATTTGTTAACTTAAAAATAATAGACTCGTTGATTCAACTGAACCCTCAATTTCAATATTTAAACAAGTTGAATCGTTAATGCAACATTTCAGTTTAGTTGATGTAACACTGGTTTTGATTTGTCAATACAGCTCTAAGTATATTAGAACAAAAAAGAAAATGTTTTGTTTAACGAGCACTGCTGCTTAGCGTAACTTCGAAATTGTGTTGAAACTACAAAAATAAATTCTTGCTTCAATGCATCTTTATGCTTACATTAGCAAATAAAACGTGTTGAGTGCACAAAATTAAGAGTGTCAATGCAAACATTTTTTTTGGTTGATTTGAAGCAAAAAAAATGTTCATTCAAATAATCTCATTTTGGATCTTCTGGAAATTTGTTAATTACAAATTGGGGTTTGAAAACAAAATATGACTAACTTAGGTTCATATATTTATTAATAACTTCACAACAGTTATAAAGTACCAAATATATAAGTACACTTTACAATAATAGTAGGTATATAAAAGTAACGCCTAAAAATGTTTATTTACAAATACATTTGAATACACTTCCGACCATCTGACAACGTATGTAACATAAATGAATTACAATAAATGAGTTCCTTCATATAAATACAACGTGTTTCATCAGTTTGTGTTATAATAAATGCCTGAAAATGATCTTTATATTCTAATGTTTCGTATTACAAAAAAAATATCTTTATCATTTGGAGTCAAAATTTCTTGAATGCAGCCAAAAACGGGACAAAAATTATTAAATTCAAAGGATATATACAAACCCGATTTGAAAGAAACGCCATATCTCTTAACCCAGGACAAGAAGTAAATACGGTCTGGCACACTTTCTGGCATCAAGTAGCTTACTATTGCTCCACTATATTTGATTTCATTAAATTGTTTGAAAGAGATATACTGCTCTAAAGCGAAATTTTCTTCAAATCCTGTTTTAGACAAAATTCTATAATTAAAATTAAGTTGATGTTTTAATGCCAGGGTATAAGGAATGTTTATTCTAGAAGAAACCGGTTTACTATCTAATTTGAATACGCGATGTTTTCCTCCATATCGTATACAGGAAATATTCGCAAAAGGTCCTACAACCGTCATGATTCGAGGGTAGTGAACTAAAAAATGATACTTCGGTTTGAGGTTTCCAAAAAGCTTAAGATACAATGTATTATGCTCTGCAATTAATACTTTTAGCAAATCGGCGTCCTTTAAAGTAATTTGATGCCTGTCCAACAAGTTCACAATTTGTCGCAGAGATTTATATAATTCTCAAACTAGGTCATTCATCGGTATAAATCCTCCAACCAACACTCCAAAAACTCGTAAAAGCACCTTCATTTCAGCGGCTGAAAGCACAATCCATTTATTACTTATCTGTATATTTGAAATCCCAAATATTTGTTGTTTTTTTTCTAAATTATCGATTTTAACAGGTGACTTTTTTATTCGCAATATTCGCATATTTATTGCGAATGCGAATATTCAAAAACATGCGAATATTCGTTACGTCACTAGTACGCATTATACCTATGAAAATGTATTCTACAACCTAATAAACACGATATATTCTCGATCTTAATATATCCGTTCAAACATAAAGTATACCGTTGCATTATGTTGTGCTAATAGCTAATATGGCGTTCGTTTGCCAAAACATCTATAAGAATCAAAATATGCTTACCTGCAAACACTAAGGTTAGATATTCAAATCCCCACTGAATTAACAATTCTTTTACTCATTCGTCCCTCATAGCTAGTATTAGAACTCACAATATATCACGATATCACGAGCCACGAACGAAGATAATCTGATATCTGATGGTTTGCAACAGCAAGCAACCGATCAAATCACGCCACAACATTGATCAAATGAGTATCTGACGGTATAGGTAATATACCTATGTACATTAATATAGGTACATTCCATAATATACAAATACTGACTTATTAAATCGTATTACAAGCTAAAGTATAAATAATATACATTGTAATTATGATATTGTTTTCTAGAAAAGGACTTTCTACATAATAATTACTATACATAAAACGTATAACGTAGTACCTATATACCCATACTTTTAAGATCTACATATGTACATGCGCAAAGCGCAAAACATCTTTTTTTGGTTAAGTTAACCATTTTTTAGTTTCAATATTATGCTATGAATGTTTTCCGTCAACTACTAAGATTTTTTTGTTTTAACATTACCATTTCGGTCGATCCAAACAAAAACCTTACCTTCAACCATCTAAGTTTCTTCAGTCAACAGATTTTTTTAACAGAAATAAATAGTTGCGCAAATGACTCATTTTAGTTGGATTAAATACAAAATTTGTTGCATTAACACCTTTTGTGTTAACATAGTTGTTATGGTTAGGTTAACGCATTTCTTTCTCTCAGTGTAAGTAAAAGATTTGCTCATGTCAAGTAGATATATTGCTATGAGTGAACTATTCTATAATGGCTATCACACTTTCATTATTAACGTCAATTAATGCAAGGTATTTGGATTACTTGTGATAAGGAAACAGTATCATTAATGCACGTTCACTAAATACCTGATATATAGAAGGTAATGGTTTGCTATAAATATAGAATATACTTACCTTAAATTTGTTGTTCAACTATAGGTAGTGTAGGAAACGAGGAAGTTTAGTGAATATTTAATATAAATGTAAATAAAAAACAGTATTATTAGTAATAGTTTTATTTTGTCTAGGACAAACACAATGACTTCCTGATATGAATGAAAGATATTGGTTTCACTTTAACAACAGTTTTTTTTAAACAATTTACAACGTAATGACTCATAAAATATATTCCTTAATAATGAAAAAAATGAACAAAGCAATAATAAAAGATAAGGTAAATGGGGCCCCTTGAAACGTTATTTAGTTATTTTAAATCTAAACAAAGGACAAAGAGAAATATGGCTTTGAAGTTACAACTAATAACAAACAAAGAAATAATATACCTAGGCGGTAAACTTGTGGTTTCTGTCGGTTCCTTGTACTGGGCGTTGTCTCAGCGGGTTGATCCTCTGTCGGCGTACGTGGCGGTTATGTCCGGTGATCGCCTCGAAAACGGCTACTTCGGGGTATCCCTAACTGTAGGTGGGACTGTCGGATCACTAGCGACGGCATCCACACCTTAACTTCACCAGCGGGCACAGATATCATCACAATGATGGGGAATTCAAATATCCCACCACGTGGTTTAAAACTACAATCTTGAAACATCCGATTACTTATAGGCTCGGTACTTCTTCTTTCGCTGGGATTCTTTATACGGATGGGGCCTTGAGTTAACCCACCCGGTATTTTCAATATATTTGCGTTCCAACCGGCCTACAATGGCCGTACTCCTTGGCCACTCTTTTTCGACGACCTTTTCCCACGTTCGTAACTCTTACTTGACGCTAGCCCGCGCTTGCGCGCGTAGGAATCTCGGGGACTATTTTATTACTTCACCGCATTAGCCAATCAGGAATAGCAAAACAATCACGGCGTGGCAGCAAAACTCAAATAATCGTAGTTGTGGTAAGTTGTTAGCTATTTAAGAAAATACATGAATTTAGTAGCGATCAGCATTGTTGTTACTTCTACTAACCATGTGCTGTAGTCATAAATAATACGTTACTTAGCACAAATTCGTCAGGTACGCTGTGTAATAGCCGTCAATAAAAGCACTATTTACAGTAACAACTTGCATTCAGGAAACTGGGTTTAGTTGCAGGTATTAATTAACGAGAATAGTTCCAAGTAAAACTTTATCTATTGTAAGTAATTTTTTTATCAAGTAAACACTTTACTTAGCCCATTTTTCTCAGTGTGTAACAAAAGAATTGTATTCTTTCTTTTATTTTTTATTTTACTTCAATCGTTAGTATCAGCAGTGTTATCTAGTTTTTTTTGCCAAACTACCGCTTCGCAAATTCCTTTTATGTAATTTTTCTTTTATTTACTCCCAAACGCTCCATACTGGGGGCCAGTGCTGTTTACCATTTACACATCCAAATTAGCCTCAGCAGTTCGTCACTCTAAATTACACAATTATGCAGATGATACCAGTCTTTACTTCTCTTCTGCGGCTGATGGTGCTGATCAGGCATTGGAGCATTTGAATGAAGACTTGGCATCTGTGAAATTATTTGCAGAAGCACATGGCCTAAAGTTAAACTCTGACAAGTCGAGCGAAATGGTGTTACTTCGAGGAGCACGGAACATAGTTAGTATGTCACTGTGGTGATTGGCAATAGGATCTTCGCCATCACCGGTACCAGTGCAAATCTGGGCGTACAGTTGGACTGTGGTTTAAAGTTTAGGACGCATATTAACGGCTGTATTCGAAGAGCAATTGGAGTGCTGAAAGTTTTGTACTCCCATAAATCACCACAACGTACTAAAATATTGTTGTCGGACGAGTTGGTTCTGGCACATTTTAATTTCGCTGACATGTATCATCATTGTATTCACTCAGTAACTGCATAAAGTATTCAACTCATTCAAATTGTTGTATTCGATTGATTTATTTTCGGATATTAAATGATTTTTTTATATGCGTTATCAGTATAAATAATATAATAATCTTATATTATTATAATATTATTATTATCTACTTACTGATAACGCATATAAAAAAATATGAGGTGAAAAATAAATACATGCCGGTATCGCATTTACAAGCTAACACAGACACTGCCGAATTGCTCAAAGCATCCCTGTCGACAGTATGACGTCACCGGTTTTATTGTTTTTCGTGATTTCTTCTTCCATGGTGTAACGTTTCACGTTAATATAAAATAAATTGCTTAGTTTCTTAAATCACATTTAGAAATAATTAATAATTTCACGGTAATTTTTATCAATTTATTTTAATCACTTGTATCTAGTTTTGGAACATGTTTATTAACATCATATTTTCTGAACATACCTGTTTCAACTGTCAATGCTGTTTCTGCTTTCAGTGTATGGCATATAAGCACGGCTTTCTGTGTTAACAATCCCTTCTTTTACTAACCGCTGACACAGCACCGATATTCGACACTGCTGTACCGACTCTCTTGGTAATCTTTCTCGTGGAGATTAACAAGGATATAACCTGTGAATTTTTGCACACTTACTTTGGCAGGAGTTAGAATTTGTGGGCAAAAGTATTTCAACCATTCTGACAAAATAAATACCTACCTATTAATTTTTTTGGGGCAGAAGCTACCGACATTTTAATCCGTATATTCACGCAGGTGCTTCTCATCTTGGCATCGGGTAATTTAGAAGGGAGACCGCAAACCGAACAGAATCTCTCTTGTTGTTTTGACCCAGGTAAGAGCTAAGTCAATTCAGAAAGATCTGATTTACTGCCGCACTCATCCTTAAATAGGCAAGGGACTTACTTCTTGCATGAGGAAATTAGGCGATTAAACCGCACTGCGATATTGAAAGCCAGTTAATTTGGTAACTCATTTCTTGGTTATTGCTTAGCATTTCTATGTAATTTTCTGTACTTTTGTTGTATGAATGTACAACTCGCTGCCCGCTGAAAATAAAGAGCTTTATTCTGCTAATTTTACCCCGCTGTGTATAAACTCACCTCTTGTATATATAATTTTCCGTGTGGAAATAAAATTGTTTAATCAGAATACCCGATTTTTGACTGAATTAGATTGTAACCCTGGCTTACTCACGTTACTTAGCTACTCGTAGAGCAATCTAATTAATCTATTTTGCACTCTGTCAAATTATTACTGGTATCCATAACCTTTTTTTTTTTATCGCCTGTCAAACGTATAATGAATTTAGTCTGCAGATCCATTTGTGGCAGCGCCATCTGTGTTGCAAGGGATTAATTCGCTAGGTTAGAAAACACACGCAAGGTGCTATTTAATTTATTGTTATAAGGAATAATTAAACAAATTTTGGTAAGAGTTCCGTAAGACGACCACTGATTTGGCGATTTATATCCATATTAATGGAAAGAGCATGTGTTCCTGAGTGTAAAATAGCTATTCGTTTTTTGAGCAAATGGAAAGGAAGTACTAAAAACAGTGTTCGAAAAGTGCTATTTCGAGGTTATGTGCAAGACGTTTTTGACGGATTTAACACGTGGTAGTGATGTGGAAGGAAAAGTTACTAAAAGTGACCAAATTTTAATATAAAACAGGCGCCAAACAACAAACTATAATTGTTATTTTTAAACTACAATTGTAAGAATTATTATAAGTTGTCACATTTCTCATTATCGTTTTTATAATTGGTTGGTGTATCGGATAGAAACAAATTCATATTTATATAGATAATTCGTAGGAAGTTTACGTATAAACTGTAATTAATATTGTATAGTTGAAATTATAATTATAACAGAATTATTTTATATAAAAGCAATTTATTTGATTACATGGTAAGTAAAGCATTAATAAAAAGATTAACAACTTGCTTGAATAAATGAATTTGTCAATATAATGAGGTGTGGCATTCTTTCTTCTTTCTTAAGGCCCCTAAGACAATAATATATGCAAGTAACTAAGTATCCCGGATTTTAATTTAATATGGTAGACTAATTTTGCTTCGTGTTCCACATGAAACATAAAACCGAATTATAAAAAGACCATATTAAAACAACAAACTGCTTTATTCAATTTTATTAAATAAAATCTTTAAATCACAATAATGTAATGAATTTGTTTGATTTTAAACATTTAATTTGAATTACACTATACATAACGTAAAATGTCTTTGTTATCGGTCACATTACCTATATTAATTTTTATGTATTTTAAGATCCCATGATATAACTGGTGTTATATCATCCTAAAGTGCTCAGAATCGTTTTCTATGATCCTAAGTATCCAGTGATTTTTGTCATGACTCTGATGATCACAGTTTCGCTTTCTTCAGCAAAACCTCCACTTGAATATTGCTTTTCTGGGACCGTAAATTTGTCTGACTTGTTTCTGCCATCGCAATAACAATCACCATACAATTTCCGTAAAAGGAGGGTTTCCGTCTTACTCGAGGGTGTCGCTCCTTGCAAGAATGTGCGTACATCGAAACTTCAGTAGACACTGAGCTGAAATGGAATCATTAAATTGAATATGGACTATCTTTTGTGTACACTTACCAAGCAGTGCCATTGATGCATTACATTATCCTCTTCTCCATCAACATTTCCTGGACGGATGTCAGAATTAGGTCTTCACATTAAATGAAATCAGAAATCTATTTCATCTATTTTATTTCGGCGGCACTAACAGGCAAAACATCTCTACAAATAGGCCTACGCACCATAAAGAAGAGGAGGATTTAGAGAAAAATTAATTCTCATGACTAAACTGACAATAATTGCAGTCACAATTCAATCTAGTTCATTTGAACTTTGCGCCTGGTATGTCTAAACTTTGGTAACTTTTCCTTTCACATTATTGCTACCACATGTTAAATCCGTCAAAAACGCCTCGCACATAACCTCGAAAAACTGTTGAACTGAACAAACTGTTTTTAGTACTTTCTTTCCATTTACTCAAAAAATGAATAGCTATTTTACACTCTGGAACACATGCTTTTTCCGCTAATATACGAGGGGAGGTCCAAAAGTTCGTGAAATGAAAGGGTTTTAAATAAAATAAAACAATAAATCTATTTTTCCTTTTCAATATAATCACCCTTAAGCACAATACATTTATTAGATTTATGAATTAATTTTTCTAAACCATCATAAAAATATTTTTTATCTTTCGCCTCAAAATGGGCTAAAATTGCCCCCTTTACCTCATTGTCGTCGGAAAATTTTCTTCCCCGTAAGTGTTTTTTTAAATTCGGGAACAAATAAAAATCACTAGGGGCCAGGTCTGGACTGTAGGGTGGATGGACTATTGATTGAAAGCCATGCTTGTGCAGAGCAGCCATTGCAACTTTGCTCTTGTGAACCGGCGCATTGTCTTGCAAGAGGAACACACCCTTGGTCAATTTTCCTCGACGTTTTTCCTTGATGGCCTCCTTTAATTTTCCTAATATCGCTGCGTAATATTCTCCGGTTATGCTCCTTCTTTTTCTTTGTAATCAATCAATAATATCCCTTCACAATCCAAAAATAGTAGCCATCAACTTTCCAGCCGATTCTGACACTTTGAATTTCTTTGGCGGTGGTGTCCCTTTTTATGCCATTGCATGGACTCCTGTTTGGACTCAGGCTCAAAGTGATGAACCCATGTTTCATCTCCGGTAACAATCCGCTCCAAAATGTGTGCAGGTTCGTCTCCACACAGCTCCAAAAATTGTTCGGACGCATCGGCACGCTGTTGTTTCTGAAGTGGCATGAGCGTTCTCGGTACCCATCTTGCACTGACTTTTGTCATACCCAGGTGGTCATGTAGGATACGCAAAATGGTGGTATCTGATACTCCAACTAATGCAGATAATTGTTTTTTCTTCAAACAGGTATTTCCAGTACAAGTTCTTCCACTTTTTCGACGATGTTTGATGTGGTGGCCTCAACTGGCCGTCCTGAGCGGGGATCGTCTTCAATCGACTCCCGGCCCTGTTTAAAAAGACCATGCCACTTATAAATCATTGATTTACTAGGGCACTGTTCCCCATAAACGGTTTCCATTTCATTCAATATGGTTTGGGCGTTCTTTCCTTGCTTGGTAAGGAATTTTATTACAGCACGGTGTTCAATTTTCTCCATAGTTTCAGTTTTCTTCCGGATTGACTTGTTTAGCAGGCAACTATTCGTAAACGACTGACGCAATAGGCTGCAGCTTAACCTATATACTAATGATGAGTCCCCAATCAGAATGACACATAGCGAGCGCACCTATCCGCATTCCATCCCCTCCATTCCACGAACTTTTGGACCTCCCCTCGTACATATAAATCGCCAAATCAGTGGTCCTCTTACGGAACTATAGTCCAAATTTTGTTTAATTTTCATTCTACAATATCTATTAAAACAACAAAATTGACCCCGACAAAATAGAACACTGTTACAGTGGTGTCTTCAAACTTATTTGGCTGTATTTTCTTTCTTGTAATGGTGGTTCGTGGTACTTTGTTGTAATTTTCCACTTATTTATGGATTAATCGATTTGCTGTTTGATTTTTGTGTATTTGTTTGTTTATTCTGCGTGATGTTTCTTTATTAGAGTTCGGAAGTATGTAGTTGTAAGTTCTTGTCAATTTTCTTTAATGTTTGATTATGCTCCATAACTATGTTTGAATTTAATCAGCTAAATCGCAGGGGAGCTGTTCCTGCATCTAAGTCTTTCTTTTTTTCTTTCACCTTACCTTAGGTTGCTGTGCTCTTTGTGCATATAACTGGTGTAATCTCCCTCTCCCGGGCGTTTCCCAATTAGAAATTGTCTCGGAATAAAATATGTAATACTCAGACGTAATGGGTAAGCGTTCCCAGAATATTAACTCCCACAGGACCCTAGGAATAGCGAGCTACTTCGCTGCACCTGGGCGCGGGATTGCCTGCTCAAAACTACCTATGCGAGCATTACATTCCTACACGCGTATACGGGGATAAGCAGAGGGAGAAAGAGAATACCTTCTCGTTTAATTTTCCGGATCCGCTGGTCGGAAAAAAAGTGAGACGGAACAAGGGGAAAAAGGTAGATAGAATCGCGAGGAAAAGAAAA
This sequence comes from Protaetia brevitarsis, assembly GCA_004143645.1. Classification (NCBI taxonomy): domain Eukaryota; kingdom Metazoa; phylum Arthropoda; class Insecta; order Coleoptera; family Scarabaeidae; genus Protaetia; species Protaetia brevitarsis. The sequence goes on from RXPK01000059.1 coordinate 2,556,760, forward strand.
GTGGCAGGAATGAATAACAGAACACGGCACCGAGAGGAAAGGCGCCCTATCCCTTGGATCCTCTTCATTAGTGTAAGGCATTTATTCCGTGTTCAGAAAGCGGGGTTTTCTTTTTTTTTTTACTGCTGCGAGGCACGAGTTTAATTTAGGTTTCTTCTTTCGCCTCGGAGCGTTTAAATGGAGGGTAATCTGCGGTAATTACGACAATCTACCCCCTCGACAACTTTCTATCGGTATTGTTCTGACGCGTCCAAGTTAAAAAGGGGATTTGTGTATAATTGCATATTGCGAAGAATTTTCTCTACTAGTATCGTGTAAGTGAAAGCTAAATAGTAATTAATAATGGGCCTTTGTAGCTGCATTAATACAGGGTTTGAGGTAGGAGATAGATTGAAGGGAAAAAGAAAGAGGAAAACAAGTACATAGGTAAGAATAATAAGGATTTTAATATCCAATTAACGGTAAAAATATGCATATTGGAACATTTTGCCATCGCTAATCGCATAAAAAAAATGTAGGTCAAACTTGCGACGTACAGCTTGAGTAAGCAGATGAGACACCACTAGACGAGTCGAAGCGTGTTGGGTCTAAGTTGAGTAAGGCTCTAGTACACCGTGCGATCGATGTTGAGTTATTGCCCTGTCTTGATTGGCACAGAAGAACGCGGATAGGAAATAAACAGAGGGATATATTTAAAATTAAGATCGCCGGAACAAAGATGGACAGCAGAAGACAGGAAAGAGAGGAAAGAAAGGAGTGCAAACCCAGGAGATAAAGAAGGAAAGGAAGCACCGCATAACGATGGTCTAATTGAAGGGAATGATGAAACAGATAATTGAAGACTTGACTAGAGGTAGTGCGAAATTAAATAACGAAATAAAAGAGGTAAAGGAAGACATAAAGGAGAACAAACTTGAATCTAGCAGGAAGGAAGAAGAGTGGAAAATGGAAAGAAATCGATTAAAGAAAATAATTGAGAAGATAAACAGGGAAACAACGAGAAACAATATTATAATAAGAGAGATCGCAAGTAGTACTACATTTAGTCGCCGTGATTATTATTTTTTTTTTTATTATTTATAAAGAGAAAATGACTGGTAGCTGTTACGTTCTAATTACGTAACTACTACCAAAATGGGGAACAAATATTAGGTTCTAATAATAATAGTAATAATAATAATAGTTCATGCCTTAGCATCATCAACAGCTTTCGCCAATTACAGAGGCATTGACCCAGCCATGAGTTATTATTACGCTTGCGCCCGTGGAGCGACTTAAGATGTTCGTCTCTCAGCATTCGCAAAGGAGTGAGGAAAACTACAGCACAGTCTGTGATTAACATTTTAATTAACTAATCAAAGATTAAATTTAATTACGAATTAAATATGAATAGGATTGCACCAAACAAATTTAATTAATGATTAGTTGATTAAAAAGTTTGTGACAGAAATATAGGTTGGTAGTGCGTTAAGTTTAGTTTTTAGTCAAAAATTGTATTTATATTGGGAACACTGTTCCATCATAATGAAAATTGCCGCTATGCGGATGCGCGATTTTAAGCGGCATTTGAAAGTTATTGGAATTTAAGCTGAAGAAAATTGCTACAGAATTAGATATTAAAATAAAAAAAGTTGAGTAGTAGTTTTAAAATGGAAATTAATATGTGAATGCAGGTTTTTTTTATTATGCAATTCTTTTATTTGTTTGTCCTGCAATTGCTCCAATTTTTGATACTTTATTTGACCTCTGCTATTACTTGTTAGAATTATTTTATTATTACCATCATTTCCTTATATATTTTGTTCCTTTTATTTAATAAATAAATGGTTAATTACATACACAATATTTCTTAAAAAAAAAATCAAATTGATAATGCATTTAGAGTAAATAAAATATATTTCGTTTATACAAAAGCCAAAGAAAACAAACACAAAAAGAAATGTTCAATAGTTAATTTCTATATAGCAATGAATTACAAATTGTTGATATAATCATTAATTAGTAATGCCTGTGTCGCAGCAGGTACATCATCAATAGCGTCATAATTAATCTTATGAAGTTGTCCATTTAAAATTTCTTGATTTAATTTTTCTTCATTGATTCCTCTTCACCCGCATTTGTGGCTATATTGTGCAATACTGAGGTACTAACTATTACTGCCATAAAGGTATCCAGCTTTAAGCGACAACCATAGGGCAGTATTGGAAAACATTCTTCTTAGAAACATGCTTTCAGTGACATTCCGTGTTGTAATATGGCTTTCATTATAACGATTTTTCACAACTGTTTCAGAATTTAACAGTGGGGTCAATAAATATGTTTTTGGTGCATATCCACTGTCGCTTATGGAAAAGAATGGATGGTTAAAGTGTGTATGCCCTGGCTGCCGTACTACGATATCCATTATTTTTTAATTAGCATCATATAAAAATTGTAAATTTATAGAAAGATATCCTTTCCTATTACGAAATACCTCTCGATCATTCCCACCTGAAACCACGAGTAATCCTCAAACACATTTATTGTTAGTTTTTATTTTGGGAATTAATTTTTGATTTACCTTGGACTTTCTAAAACCCTGCCAAATAAACACTTCCTGCACGCCGCTATTCCTTGTACTAATCTTAAAGTAAACACTTTAATTAGCTAACTTTTTCGATTTACAGTCACAGATATTTGTATTATAACCAAAAACCGCATAACATAACCTATAATCGCCTATAAACACGATAATCACGAATTAAGGATTTAATTATTTAATTAAGGAGTCGGTGCAAGGGAATTTAAACTTTAATTATGATTAAATTTTAATTATAACTTAATCACGAACGACGCAAACGGCCATTTTATAGCAATATCATTTAATAATAGAATTCTATTCATCAATTCTAGAGGAAGCATCCTTGTCCGAGAATAGCCGAAGTGAGTCGATACTGTGACTATAAAATAGAAAGTTGTTTAAGGTGTAAGGTCTCCTTACGTAAGTCATACTTTTCCTTAAGATTTTGCCTGGACTATGAATATGGAGGTAGATGAGTCGAGGCGGGTTGGATCTAAGTTGAGTAAGGCTCTAGTACACCGCGCGATCGATGTTGAGTTATTGCCCTGTCTTGATTGGCACAGAAGAACGCGGATAGGAAATAAAGAGAGAGATATATTTAAAATTAAGATCGCCGGAACAAAGATGGACAGAAGATGAAAGGAAAGAAAGGAGTGCAAACCCAGGAGATAAAGAAGGAAAGGAAGCACCACAAACGATGGTCTAATTGAAGGGAATGATGAAACAGATAATTGAAGACTTGACTAGAGGTAGTGCGAAATTAAATAACGAAATAAAGGAGGTAAAGGGAGACATAAAGGAGAACAAACTTGAATCTAGTAGGAAGGAAGAAGAGTGGAAAATGGAAAGAAATCGATTAAAGAAAATAATTGAGAAGATAAACAGGGAAACAACGAGAAACAATATTATAATGAGAGCGATCCCAAGTAGTACATTTAGTCGCCGTGATTATTTAGTATTTGTTACCTTAAAGATTTCCACAAAGTGAAAACCACTGGTAGCTGTTGCGTTCTAATTACGTAACTACTACCAAAATGGGGAACAAATATTAGGTTCTAATAATAATAATATTTTTTTTTTGTGTGGAGGTGAAAATGCATTTACGCACGTAGTGCTGGACTCATTCAAAAGAAGACTACCAGCTAAAAACACCCTCGTCTCCTAGACACCAGCCTGGAACCGTTAAACACATTACTTCGGTGCTGGGTCTATATATTTTGACTGTATAGCGGCCATACACAACGATAAGGTTCAATGATATACTCCCATGCTGCGATATAAGTCTCCTTTCTTCGTGCGAAGGATGTGGTGTACGTACCGGGTGATGTTCTTCCAGCAATCCTCCCTTTCCATCATTTTTTGAATAATCGAGTCTGGCGAAAGAGTGCCAATTGCGGCCTCCACCAGCCCTCTCTCTTCTGTCCATCTCTGACATACAAAGAAAGTATGATGGGCATCATTCAATCCATCGGGGCAATACAGGCATACTCTAGAATCCGTCTTCCCCATACGATATAGGTAAGACCTGAAGTAGCCGCGCTCGGTTAAAAATTGGGTGAGATAGAAGTCTGGGGAAGAAGATGGGCTCGCATAATCCAAGGGCGGAGATTTGGGATCAGCCTGCGTGTCCAGCGTCCTCTCGCGTCACTTTCCCACAATTGTTGCCATGCGACCATAGTGATGATCCTTTCACTTGAGGTAGGTTTTTCCCCAGTTTTATGCTTCTTCGTGTAAACACGGTTTCTTTCCTGCGCTACTAGCGCCAGCGGAATGATCCCCGCTATTACAAGCACAGCAGGTCCCGACTCGGTGCGGTAAGCACTGGCCACTCGTAGGTCGGCCCTCTTCTGGACTTGGGCTAGTCTCTTGCGGTAGAGCTCTTTTCTAAGAGCATCTGCCTACAGTTCTGCCCCATACAATATGACTGACTGCATCGCCGCCATCAACAGCCTCCGCTTACTTGATCTAGGACCGCCGACGTTGACCATCAGTCTGCCCAGGTTTGCAATCATCTTCGCCGCCTTGTCCGCAGTACGAAGAATTTGAGGCCAAAAAGTCATTTTTGCATCCACTAGTACTCCGAGGTATTTTACCGCGGGGCGCGGTATGGTCTCCACGCCTCCTACCCACAAGGGTATTATCGTATTAATTCGCTTTTTGGAAAGGACGACGACCTCGATTTTATGCAAATAATAATAATAATAGCATTAATTCATACCTTGGCATCCCCCACAGCTTTCGCCAATTACAGGAGACATCGGCCTAGCCATGAGTTATTATTACGCCTGCGCCCGTGGAGCAACTTAAGATGTTCGTCTCTCAGCATTTGCCAAGGAGTGAGGAAAACGACGAAAACCTCACTCTGAGAGCAGTCCGTCGGGTATCTTTTAAGGGGAGGTTTACATGTATTCGACTGGAAAAATCGATTTTTGGTTTTTTGCATTTTTTTGAAAGTTCCAAATATATAACATACATGGTTAAAGCGGTTTCGTAATATTCGCATTGTTTAAGCCGCTACGGCTTATTAAAAGAGCGGATGTACCGAACACAAACGGAGCAAATTAGATGTAATACTATATTCGACTCGGGGCTGCTCGGGTCGAAATATCATACTTATTGTTTGTTAGTGTATGTATAGTTGTCTTTAATGATTAGAAATGCCACTGCAGTCGGGATCACAAATAAGCGACAGAGTAGCTATTTATATTACAATAATATGAAGCAATTAGATCCGAAATAAAACGCACATTTGAAGAAACTGATCTAACAATATTTCTTTTACTTAAAACACACTTTCCCACGCTTTAGAAAACTAATTAAATAAAATATATCAATTTATTGCAGATGCACTTGCTTACACTAAATTTCTTATAAAAGCTGGCTAGAATATGATGGCAAAGGTAACCGCACTACGGATCATCAGAGTAGCACAGGAAAAATGGAAGTCGATGCGATGCCTTAAAAGAAATTTTCGCACGATTTCGCATAGGCGACTGAGACAAGACAACTTTTTAAGCAATTTGTGATTTTTAGCCGTACGAAGATGTTACTGTTCAAGAAAAAAAAAGAGAAAAGCGTTGGAGATGTACAAAAAAGAATGAGTGGACTTTGAAGAAAGGACGCTGGTAAACTGACTGACAAAGTTATTGGTACTTTAACAATAGTGTACTGTGGACAGCAATTAGACAACATCCAGATTCTGCATAAAAAAATGAAGCAGCTATTTGGGCTACATTTCATTATAAATGTTCAACCGACGCGGATCCACGACACATTTATTGTCCAAAAGGTGTAGACAGCCTGTGTAAGTGGCGCGTTGCAGAAGCCAAGGTTGAGCTTGCTTCATTGATACATGACCCTCTTTTGCAAAAAAAAAAAATCAAGATGCTATTAGGCCGATTTATGAAGTTTTTTCTAGAGTGATTTCTTGCAAAGATGCATTGGAAAAAATTGTCAAAACTGAAACGACTCGTTTAGTTCATGTGTGTAGAAACTAGCTCCAAAAGATTTACACTGCGGCCCATAAACAATTCAACTTGCTACCTACATTGCCGCAAATTGATTCAATGAAGGTTACTTTTCTGTATTACAAATAATGAATGCGGTGGGAGTTGCAGTAGGACTTGATGCCAAAAATTTCGTCATCAATTCTGATCGTCAGCGCATACAACGAGCAGAGCAGTGTATGTCCAGCGCTGCAAAACTTGCTGTGCTGTCTAAAGGGAAGCAACAAATTTTGCAAATGCAGAAGTATGAAGAAGAAGAAGGATTAATGTATGGTGCTGGAATAGCTGACTAAGTGTATGTTGAACTATTTGTAAAAATTTTTGCTGAGAAACTTTGAACGCGTTTTTCTCGAAACATGATTTTTTAAATCTGCGTAAGTTCTAGTTCTTCAAGTGTTCAATATATCAACTTAATTCTTTTGTTTTCTTAATGTAAACAGTTTTTATTGGAGGTTATACCTATAATATACTAAAAATTGCAATATTCCACATTTTTATATCCACGTACATACAAAAAAGAAATAGAAAATAATCAAATTAAAGTCCAGGTATCTGCCACATTGTTTGCTTTCGACTTATTTGGTTAAATTTAGGTATAACCTCCAACAAATTTAATATATCTCTAACTCTTCTTTTTATTTTCAATTTCGGATCACTTTTGCGTATGCTAGAGTTTACGCAGTTTGACCGTGTTTTCTGTGCACATTGCTACCTAGATACAAATAGCGAACGTTATAGTGGTCTTGTCATTAAAAAAAATATATTTTTTTAATGTTCAAGTTTCAATATATTTATTAAGAAAAAGCCGTATTTCGTATATCTTTCCCTTTGTCTGAAAAAAAAAGCTCAAAGTTTTTGGACTTTTCCGATATATATATGTAAACCTTCCCTTAATACAAGTATTTGTTTTATATGTTACTACTGTAATTACTGTAATTAAAAGATCACAGTAGAAACATATAAAATAAAAGTCATGAATTATGTCATTAGTTTTGGTATTGATAAAGTGCAATAACTGATATCTGTAATCGAAAATGTGCAACTACAAAACCGTTCCAGAAATTTGTAGGATTAGTTAATACAGTTTTTCACACAATTTCATCGCATACAAAAATGTATATAACAATATTTAATAAAGCATCTTTTTCTGTGTAAAAAAGGAAATTATAAAATATGCAGGATGATGTTCTATATCTAAAGCAATATAAATATTATACAGAAAAAAATTCTTGTCGAAAATTAAAAAACAGGGTTATAATCAAAAACCCAGAAGAGGAATTGTTCTCAAAAAACCAACAATTGTAGAACAGTCAACTACAATTTGTCGTAGGAATATGACTGGCTACAACTTATCTAAATTTCTACGACACGATTGTAGTTAACGGATTGTATTTCTATTAAATACAATATTGTTGTAAAAATTACTGAAAAATTTATTTCAAGCGTTGATATAATAGTTTATAAATTTTAGTTACATACATTGTACGAAAAATCACCTTATTAGGAAGTAAAATTTAATATAAATTTTCTTATTCTTTGTTACACTTCTGTGTCAAAAAATACAACAATATTACTCTAATTATTGCTACAAGTGTGTGTATAACTACCATACGCTTTCAAGGTAAAATCATACATTATTGTTTCAGATAACACTACAATTTTGTAGTAAGGAATACTAGGTGTTGTATTAATAATAACACATTTAAATGCAAAATGTTATTCATATATGAATAAATAATATAATATCGAAATATAACAGTGTGATAAACATATGACATGTAAATATATGTTTTATACATTATGCGAAAAAGAAACAAAAAACTTCAACAACACACCATTTAGGTATCTAATCGAATATAGTATATGTATCAACGGGAAATAAGTTTCAAATCAGCAATATAACTCGTGGTATGATGTGGAGGCGCATATGACATGCCTCTGATTTGGCGACCTAAACTGCGTTTACTTATAGAGTTCAGAAGATACCTGTACAATTGAAAAGTATTCCTTGAACTTGGCCTCGATTATTTTTCAAACACCCAATATAGGAGAAGGTCCTTCATGTCATCTGAAGTTCAATTCTTGAAGCATTCATCATTTACTTCGTTGTCTAAAACAAAAATGAGTTAAAGTTAGATAACACGAATGTGCTCTCTATCATGAGCAATTGGAAATAGCGTAGAAATTATAGTCTTAGTTATTCTTAAGAAGTATCGTTAGTAAAATTTGAACCATTACCCACTATAAGTTACACATCCAGCAAGATACAGCCATTAGTAGAAATATTTACTTATTGTTAGATTAAATTAAATTTATATCGTTTTCAATTAAGACAAATATGTTTACAACAGTATTAACCCAACACAATCCGTTTGATGTTTTGGTGTAAGAAAACTCAGATGCTTAACTTTAACTGGAATATCGAGTATTTTGACTGCTACCGCATAGGTAATATCTATGGATGTTTAGATTAGAGGATGAAGTTAATTCGTTTCGTAAATCGAGAAAACTGATTTGTTGTTTGCAGAAAAGAGTTAAAGTCGAGTTAAGTATTTAATTTCTTCAATTTAGAAACCTAATTTATTCATATCACATTCTATTTCATATCGCGTGGAATCTTAACCCTTCCTTCCTTATTTCTATATGAGACCCTTAGCACTACCTAAAAACAGCGTCAGAAACAGAAATATCGGTTTGACATACATTCTTATAGCACACGCCATAATCACTACATTAACCTTCCTAACCAGGCTCCCTCCCTTTGTAGAGTTCCTTGTATTATATGAGTTTTTCATTTATATAATAAATTACCTACTTCCTTAACTAATTTGCCAACTCAAAAAATGTTCCAGCGCCAACTAAGGGCCGTACTGTTGGAACAAGCATTTTATTCCATTGACGAATTTTTAACATATGACTTTGATACATAATTCTTATCTACCTTATACTCCCCGTTGTGAACATTTGTTTTTTAAATTTTTAATGTAACACAGCTACAGACACCAGTCCATCAAATTACATTACTGTCAATGTCATTATTTTATCTACACTGATATTATTAGTATATGTTTATTTATGTCTTTTATATGTATTGCATGTCTGTTATATGTATTGCCAAACAACACCTAGTGTTTTTATGCGCAAATAAAGTATTATATTATTATTATATTATATTCTATAAACTTAAGCATTCTAATAGTTTGAATTAAATACAATCTCATTAAGTCATTGTGTGAAACGACAATCTATTTATTTTTGGCAACGTTATCTTAGATACTAAAGTGATACTATTTAACTAGTGAAATAACAATTGGTTTCATAATTTAGCTTATAATTTTGCAAGAAGTATAACACACAATGAGTAACTAAACATACCTATAAATGATTTGGGTGTATCCATTTTACTGCAATACACACAAAAGAAGATAACCTTAAAATAGCAACCTCTAATCAACAAAGCAACAAGATGATACATAAATCAAATTATGGCGGCTGATTTCCCTCTATATAGGCAAATTTTTGTTTGGCGTTGAAATAACATGTGTAATTTCTTTAAAATTTGAATATAGAATATTGGCTACTATCTGAAACTGTGTTTAAATGACACTTGGTGGCACGTTTACACGGAAAAAAATTTGCGACAAATTTTACTATAAAATCATAAAATTTTACTACAACTTGTAGTAAAATACCAGATTATTGCAACTTGTAGTATATTTTTCTAAACATTTGTAAATAAGCGTTGTATTTACATGTATTACAATTTGTAACACTTACCTAAACATATGTGTAACTCAAGCTTTTACAGTATTGTAGTAAAAATTTTAACAACCATTATTATATTTTCCTACAGCAATGTAACTATTAGCTTCAATAAATGTAGTAACTGTTTATACTATGCTGTAATGTACATTATTGTTAAGTGTAATAGAATCTTAAACAATTTTGTAAATACCATAAACGTAAAATGTAGTAATTTGTTTTTATAAAATGGTTTATATTTAATTAATCTACACGATTGAGATTAATATATAATATACATATATACTGTTTAAACATTCTTTATTCTTTTAATAAAGATACAATTTATATTATAAATGTTATCAACAGTACAACAAGTAGGAGTAGTAGTAACATGAACATCTTACATATTAGGTTTTGTACATCACCATGTTAGAGGTGGGTGCGTTCATATGTTTGATTAGAGATGGGTATGTTTACCTTACAACACCTTCCCCCTAAGATGCTATATGCACAAATTATTTTAATGTTAACTTATAAATCTAACCTTTTAACTTTTTTTATAGTTCTACCAAATCTACTTTTGTTTTGGTCATAGGGTTGTAAAACTGAAGAGTTATTCTCATTAGGTGTAATACTTAATCTAGGTGAATTTGGTATTTCTAATCTTTGATCGTGTTGTATATTGGTATCAGGTTCAAAGTTTATGGTCTCTGGGTTTAATTCCGGTGCTATGGTTTTTTCGTTGTGCGACTTCGAGGTTGATAATTTTATCTGACTCGTATTTCGACGAAGAACTTTCGAGTCCGATTCCCTTCTTACCCAAAAGGATCGTGGTTCTTTAGCTTTTCGTATAATCGTCGCTTTTTGCCATACTTTGTCATGTTCGGTTTTGATTGTTATCTTATCCCCCTCCTTAAAATTTGTTAATGATATTTTTGTCGTCTTATCGTAATTGCTTTTATATTTCCTCTGTTGTTCTTTGAGGCTATTGTATATACGGTTTTCAATTTTAGGTTGTAATTTTTTGTAGGTGGTAGGTATAGTAGTTTTTAATCGTCTGCTCTGTAATATTTGGGCTGGTGACGCGTTTAGGCTTATAATTGGGGTATTATTATATTCTAGTAATGATTCTCTATAATCTGTTCCGTCTTCGTGGCTTTTTCGCAGTATTTGCTTTGCTATATTTACAGCTTTCTCCGCCATACCATTACTACGGTGATAATGCGGAGTACATGTAAAAATTGAAATGTCATTTCTGAGATAAAAGAGTTTACATTTTTCTGATAAGAATGGTAAATTATCTGCGATGATGGTTTGAGGATATCCGAATCGACAAAATACTTCTTGCATTGCGTGAATTACGCACTCAGAAGTTTTATTGGAAATTTTCAGTATTTCAATCCAATGTGAGAAGTAATCAATGAGTACCAAGTAAGAATTTTGTCCATATTCTAAAATATCAACTCCTATTTTGTTAAATCTTAGTCTTGGTATGTTGTGTGGTAATAAAGGTTCGCGTGGTTTTGATATCATGTATTTCTCGCAAATCCTGCATGCTCTTATATAAGAAGTTATATCACTAGACATGTGAGGCCAATAAAAAAGTTGCCTAGCTTTAGCTATTGCTTTACTAGTACCTATATGACCTTTATGAAGCAATTCTATTATAAATTGTCTAAGTGACTTTGGTACGATAATTTTGTCTCCAAAAAATAGAATGTCATTTTCGACGAAGATATCATCTCTGAAATTGAAATACGGTTTACATGCTTTGGGTATATTATTCTCTTTGGGCCATCCTTTAAGATAAAATTGAGTAATTTGGTTTAAAATGGTATCTTTTTTAGTTTCGTTTTTAAATTCTAATTTTCGTTGATCGCTCATCGGTAAATGTCTTGATACTGAATGAACTATTTCCAACATTTCAGGATCATAATCAGTAGTTTTGAGACTGGATCGCGATAATATGTCCGCAAAATGTAGATTTTTACCTGGCACGTCATATATATTTAAATTATATATTAACAGTTTTAGTCTTAATCTCTGTAAACGGATAGAACCAATTTTCATAATAGGTTTGTTCATTATAGAAACAATCGGTTATGGTCTGTTTGAACATCAACTTTTAGTCCATATATAAAATTATGAAATTTTTTTGTTCCAAAATAAATTGAAAGCATTTCTTTTTCGGTTTGACTGTAATTTAGTTCGCAATCATACATTGTGCGTGATGCGCAAGCTACTAATTTTTTAGTATCGTTCTCGTAAACTTGAAATAAACAGCATCCTATCCCGTTCTTTGACGCGTCGCACTGTAAAATAATTTTTTTGAGTGGGTTGAATGGAACTAATGCTGGTGCTTTTGTGATTAATTCTTTTATATTTTGAAATGCGGTTTCGTGTGGTAACAACCACTGCCATTCGATGTTATTTTTCAGTAACTGACAAAGAGGATGTAAATATTCTGCCATGGACGGTATGTATCGCCTCACATAATTAAAAGATCCTATAATTCTTTGTAATTCCTCTTTAGACTTTGGGGATTCTAACTTTATTAAGGATTCAATGCGTTCGGGATCTATTTTCATGCCTTGGTCCGAGATAATTTGTCTCATGAATTTGACTTGGCTTTTCTTATATTGAATTTTATTTTTGTTAAACCGTGCGTTAACCTGTCTAGCTTTTTCAATAACTAACCTAACAGCATCATCGTGTTCTTGTTCTGTAGATCCACTAATAATCATATCATCATGACAAATAACTACATTCTTTATATTTCCGAAATATTCTTCTACTTTTTCATCAAATAGATCTTGGAAATCAGAAAGACCGTATGGTAACACAATAAATCTATATATTCCGAAAGGGGTTGAAAAGCAACATTTCCATGATGATTCCTCATCAAGTTCTAGATGATGAAAGCCTTCAGACATATCAAATACTGTAAAATATTTTTTGCCTATTAATTTTGGAAACATTTCTTCTATAGTAGGGATGAGTTTCGGTTTACGTATAATTTGTTTATTTAAATTATAGGGATCCAAACATAAACGCAATTTACCGTTGGTTTTCTCCACGATAACCATTCTGTTTATACTCGCACGTGCGTCTAATTTCTCAACTTTTACGATCGCTTTTCTTTCAATTAACCTATACAATTCTGCTTTCAATTCGTTTTGAATAGCACGAGGAACTTTGGTTGGTGTTTGGCATACAGATTCAAAAATTTTAACAGTTGTTATGGTACATTTACCAGGAAATTTACCTGATCCCGCAAAAACATCTGCGTACTCTTTAACGAATTTTTCTTTATTGTCAATTGCTACTACAGTATTACTATCAATTCTTTTAACTAACTTTAGTTTTAGAGAAGCTTGACTTCCTAACAATATCTGGTCTGCTGTTTCAATTACCATGAATTTTTCAATTATTTCTTTGTCTTTAAATGAACAGTGTAAATTTACTGAACCTATAGGCTTTAATTTTGAACCTTCAAAGGCTTTTAAAATAGAATTTGTAGGGATAATTTTACTTTGTTGACCTAATTTATTTAAAATTTTAGATGGTATTATGCTAACATCTGCTCCTGTGTCTATTTTTACATTTACATTCTTATTCTCTATGCTTATAACCTGACTCCAAACATTTGGTTGATTAGTATAATTACAACTATTTACTACTTGAACATTATCAATAAATATATTGTCTTCACTACTCACACTGTTATTTGTTTCATTCTCGAGAGATTTTACATTTTTTACCCTACATGCTACGGCAAAATGGTTGGCAATACCACATTTTTTACAATTTTTGCCATATGCGGGACATTGACGTGGTCCATGAAGTTTCTGACACCTTTTGCACATGAACTTTTCAGTTTTATTTTGATTGTTACTTTGATTTACTTTTGGTTTGGTACCTCTATTACTTACACTTCCTCTGTTTCTCCTATTAACCTCATTAACCTGGCTTGTCGTTTGTTGGAACTGTAGGCTCTGATTCTTGCTCTGTTCGGAAGCTCTGCAGAATTGAATTGCTTTTTCCAATGTAAGTTGATCGACCCTCAACAAGGCTTCTCTCGTAACTGGATCTCGAATTCCCATCAGTATTTTATCTCTCAACGCCTTTTCTTCTGCTGTCTCCGTACTATTCGCATTGTAGTTACAGGTTTTCACTAAATGACGACACTCTGTCAAAAAATGTTCAAAGGATTCTCCTTCCTGTTGTGTCTGCTTATGGAAATTATAACGTTCGAAGCATTCATTTATCCTCGGGTTAACATATTTGTCGATACACTCCATTGTATATTTAAAACTGTTTCTTTGTGCTTCGGGGATGTCGAATGTGGCCATCACTCTTGCTGACTCCGTTCTTCAGCATTATGCTGTCCGTCGCGATTAAATAATCGTCGAATGCTGTTCTCCAAAACTTCCATTCGATTGCGGCATTTTCCGATTGTACATTAAAATCAGGCGGTAATTTTACCATACCCACGCTACCCGCGGCCATTGTTCGTTGCTCCACCACTGTTTTAGGCGCCGATTCTTCTGACATCTTTTTCTCTTTTCTCTTCGTTATAAACTTAACACACTTAACACTTACTTTTTCCTGAATCTATACTTTCTCAGTTTATGACTGCGCCATGTTTAAACATTCTTTATTCTTTTAATAAAGATACAATTTATATTATAAATGTTATCAACAGTACAACAAGTAGGAGTAGTAGTAACATGAACATCTTACATATTAGGTTTTGTACATCACCATGTTAGAGGTGGGTGCGTTCATATGTTTGATTAGAGATAGGTATGTTTACCTTACAACATATACATTATGTATATTATATATTAGAGTTTGTGTGCTACTGAAGTAAAATTGAGTGATTGTACATTACACCTACCTACGACTCTAGCCATGGTTTCATCGAGATCTGCGCTGGTAGAATAGCTTCAAAAAATTTAAATGGTGATACACATGTATTTAAGCAATACTTAATCGAAGTTAACATTAAAAAAAATATGTTAATCAGCACTTTCCCTATTATTAAACTTATTACACAAAGATTATATCAAAAAAAAAAATATCACCAAAATGAAGCAAATAAAACAACAGTTGGTAGTACATTTATATTTATTGAAAATTTCTTTCACTATATATAATTATTCACTATATAATAGTTCATTATATCACTACTAAGTGCCGAATAACTTTGATGTATGGTTCCCAAATATATACCGATGTACGCAGTACGACTGCATAAACCAAGCGACTACCAAGAGACTTGTTCAGTTAAACAAGCCGATTAATATTACTAATTCTGCTAAATGTAAAAAAATGCATGCAATTGAGTAATGATAAACAAATAGATATTAAAAGTTCATACCATCAAAAAACAGAACTGGCGTTTCGTATAATTCCCAATTCATCAAACTTTTCTTTCACGAACTCATCCGTCTTGATAAAATGTGTGCAATATATCTTCTTACCTCAACTACCAAACAACAATGTGCCACAACGGTAAACAGTAAACACGAAAATGATAAACAATGCGCATGTGGAGATGCATTAGTTAATAGTTGGTCACAAAAAATGCACCAATAGAAACGTAGAGGGATGTGATATCATCAGCCTTTTTACCTCCAGATGATATTGTAGTGATTTATCACATAGTTGGGTATGTCATTATTACAAGTTTTAATACAAATTCTTACAATTTGCCAATGGGACAGTAACAAAATTTGTAAGTAATTTATTAACAGCTTTGCCTTTACTTTAGTAAAATTGTGTCTATAATGTAGTTGCATTATTAGCATTACAAATTGTACAGTTTTTTTACTACAGCAGTGCGAATAAGAAGATTATAAATGTAATAACGATAACTACAAAAAGTTATTTGCAAAATTGTAGTAAGCAGTACACACTATTTTTTTTCCGTGTAGGGATTTATTGGAATTATTCTACAATAAGGGATGTATTTAATGTCAAATATATTTCAAGAATTTTTTCTGCTAAAAGCATTTATTGCTACCAGTAGCATGGTAATATGCCTATTAGCTTCTAAATAAATGCATACAAATAAATTGGCAGCCTACTGATTTGTTAATGGGAGACAATGGTGGCATTCTGAGTAGGAATACGATACATATCAGCAAGCGTTTCCACTACACAAAGTGACGGCCGTTCCGTAATATGTTACTAATATAGTGTTAACGCTTTTGATTCGAATTGTCAACAGTTCTCAAACCGCTTGGGAACTGGTACGTATACTGATCGCCGCCATGTCTGTGTAGAATGCCGTTACATATATTGCGGATATATGTGCCTACTTATGCCATGCTATAATATTAAACTTTCAATTTGTCTTACCTTTAAGCACATCCAGTAGTTTTTGCAGATTCCACTGTTGCAGTTTGATTACAACAAACTCATCCATCGCTCCGAAATTAGGTATATGTAGTAGGTGCACAAACCACGTCAGCAGCTAAAAATGCTCAAATGGCCGTGTAAACTATGGTATAAATCGACTATCCGTTAAAAAATTGATGGCGTTGTACTCGAATAACGCTCTCTGACGACTGCAGGTATCTCATTGTTAGCTTTTACCATTCTAATTCGCCATTGGTGTATTTCAATTAGACCACTTATTTAGAAACAAAAATATCGAAAAAATAGGGAAGTTTTGTGTCAAAAATTGCCACAATTTTGTCGTGTACGTCTCGACACAAACATTGTTGAAAAAAAAAATGTCACAGTTGTGTAAAATTATACAACAAAAGTTTAACTACAATTTTAAAGTATTATTTGCGAAAACAACATGTTATATTTAACAAAAATCTGTGATAAGGTTACATAATTATGCTAATTACTACTGCCACAATATTTTTTCTACAATATTGTTGTATATTATTCCGAGAGATTTTTTTCCGTGTATAAAGCTGCTAGAAAAGAAAAAATTCTTGTCTAAAATTAAAAACCGGGTTATAATCAAAAACCCAGAAGAGGAAATGGCAACAGAATTTTTGCGTAAGTCTTACGCAAAATGTTTACAGCAGCTGCGATTAGCACTGAACATAATAAAGAATATATTTTAAGTGTGTTTGTTATCTGTCATTTTATTCAACTTTCGCTTAATTAAATATCCATTGCCTTACCGCGAAAAAGCAATGATATATCTACACCGTTAGATTCAACAAATAATACGATAATGACACCAAAAAATGAAATATTTCGAGATAGTTTCCGAACATGGTAGGCGCTTTTATCTTAATGTTAATAAACACGTGTTTGCTTACTAATTATCAGCCTGGATGTGTATGCGGTAGTACGTGTAAAGTACACACACGGATATGGCAAATATTTATAGGGGTTTTTAGGTTTGAACTAACAGTATGGTGTTACATTCAGAAATGTCTTGTCTCTCTTTTTTGTACTTTCCATTGCGTATTTAGATATATTGTAATATGACTGCATACTTTACTTTGTAATATGTATATAGAAAAATAAAACAGAGCTGCTAATAAAGTTATATATTATTGTAACATTTAAAAATAGACTCTACATCAGCAAACAACTAATATATTTAACATATTATACTGCCAATTATTGTTTTTTTTTTTTGGAAGATTACATACAAGTGTTACTAGAATATTTCGACTTCAGAAACAGAATTTTAAACTATATGTGCTCACCTACGTATACAAATTATTGTGCCTTATTTATTATATGGTTACAATAGATCTTAAAGTGTGAAATTAATTATTTATATATAATTGTTTCGATGTATTTTATAGTTCTCCGTAGGCGATCTTAGCATATTCAGTCACTGTGATGTATGAAACCACCTTGAAATATTTTATTGTCTACTATAACGTTGGAATGCGTAATATATTAACTATATTATATGCATGAAGCAAAACTAAAGCGATTTCGTGCTTGAAATGACACATGTACTTTGAAGTATACAAGTATATTTTTATTAATGTCGTAGTTGGTTTTTGGTTTTAATTAATTGAAGTGCATTACTTGCAAATACTGAAAAAGAAAAAATTGAAAACAATATATTAATAAATGGAATTGAGAAGCAGGAGAAAGAAGAAAATACGAAAGAAATAGCCGAAAAAATATTAAAGAAGCTAAGAATAAAAGAGAGTGTATAAAGAAATGCTACGGGGCAATAAACATGAGTCCTAAATTATAGTAAAACTTAATACAAAAGAAATTAAAAAACAATATACTTAAAGCATATAAAGAAATAGGGAAAATAAATACGCTGGGTTGCGACTTGAAAGGAAGAAACAAGTAATATACAGGCTGTCCCACCGAACTGGATATTAGATTTTTTGAATTCTAGTACAAATTTGATTTTGAAACTTGCAGTGTAGACATGGCCTACTGTGGTCTATTTAAGGAAATATTTTTCAACTTTATAGCACTTTCGTTATACTTTCTTATTTTAAATGGAATGGTATATATTTTTATCGGTCTAAAGAATTTGGCGAGTCACTTGCAATTAGTTATATGAAGTTCCCTATCCTAAATTCGAACCTTTTGAGATTTTGTCATTTTCGTTGATTTTTTGACATTTGCACTCTAAAATAATCAAATATTTCATGAGATAACAGATATTTAGTGTTCTACTAAAGTCGATGTAATACAAGGACGTAACCATAAGTGTTATAGCAATAATCACTGAATACATAAGGGTGTTCAAAACGCGCCTCCAATGTGGATACCTTTAGCTAACAAAACTTTTTCTTTCAAATGGAACATGGTATTTTTTACTACACCATTGAATGTAGCGCAAAATTCTACATCGATTGATATTAGGGTTTGGTATACCTATTTTAATAGTTTTTGAAGTATTAGCGTTTCTTGCAAAAAATGCTAAAAAATGCCTAATTCCAAGTTTCAACCAATAAAATGAGTTTTTTCCTACAAAAACACTCTGTACATTATTTGCCTAACCTATCTAAATATTTATGTTTCAGATCTAACGTTCTCTAGTTTCTTACAAATAGTAATGCTTTTTAGTCATAGAACATACATTATTATTAATTATTAGATATTAGTAGGCATGGAATTGCTAACAAACAAGTGATATCCAGGTGCTTCTATAATTTACTTACCATCAATGAAGCAAAAACTGTGTATATGATAGATAGTAATGAAAAAGACAAGCAGGAAGCAAATATAGAAATACATAATCAGAAACTAAAAGAGGTGACTGAAACAACATACTTAGGATTACAACTACAAAACACTATGAAATGAGATAAACATATACAGAAATTGATTGAACAAAATACGAAAACTATTGGAACTTTGAATAAAATTAAGCACATAATACCGTTCGCTTATAAAAAAAAAAACCACTGTATCATGCTCTATTTACCGCCAAAAATTGTTATCTAATAAGCATTTGGGGAAATACGTCAAAAGAGAACTTATCCAAGATACAAAGGCAGCAAAACAAAGTGCTAAAAATAATATACAAGTTACATTATAGAACGCCAACAACATCTATTTATGAAAAGACAAATTAATTTAAAATTACAGGCCAATAGAGAAGTACATAATTACAAAGCTCGTAAAATATTACACTTGAGAAGTGAAAAATATAGCTACCATAAGCATAGTCAGATACTAACAACAACAGCAATAGACATGTACAACAAAATACCAAAATACATAAGAGAATATCCATATAATAAATTCAAAGCGAATTGCTGAAAAAAATTTCTGAGTTATATATTTGTTATATTCTGTGTAATATGTATCTAATTTTTGTTGTAACGCTGTCTGTTTAAGGTAAAATAAATAAAAGAAATTGTTGCGTTAAGACAGAAAGTCAGTGATTAAAGAAACAAAAAAAAAAAATTAAACATTTTAATATTTAAGCTGGTGATCATTGTTTAATTTAATAATAAACAGTTCGAATTTGATTGTGTTGAAGTTCTATGAATTGCTTATTAGTTAGTAAATATTTTTGTATATAATTTAAAATTACTGCCATCTAGTGTTAAGACATATATTATGCTCTTTCTTTTCACAAAGTTGAAACTACTTTTTCTCGGCAATTAATTATAATTTAAATTGATTATATATTCAAATTTATGCAACGCCGAAAAATCTCGAGTGCATAAATGCTATTCTACTTTCGAAATCAAAAGAACTTGATAATAAATAGTAATTCCTGAATTTTAATTAACGATTTATGTAAATAAATATATTCATCATTTCAGTAATAAGTACTCAATGCCGGTATCATTAGAGCCTTTACAATTTATAGGCTTCTCAGAGTTGAAGAACGAGATCTGGTAAGATGAGGTTTGTTTACATTGTATTTAACATTACTTATCGTGTCTACCATCGTATGCATTTTTTTGGGAATTTTCCTATAGGGCACACCCTTGAATGTGGTGAACGGTGAGAAGTGGAGACTTGTTTATATAAGATCCTTATTCTTTTCTAAACAAAACAAAAAATGAGTAAAAGAAGAATGATGCCCGATCGCTGTTAGGAAAAATAAAACTTAGAGCTCTACTGACTACTGTTGAATATTTGAGGGTATTGTTTTAATAACTAGGTATATAAACTGATAGTGATGACATAGTATTTTTTACATCAACT
The DNA here is from genome assembly GCA_004143645.1 of Protaetia brevitarsis. Taxonomy (NCBI): domain Eukaryota; kingdom Metazoa; phylum Arthropoda; class Insecta; order Coleoptera; family Scarabaeidae; genus Protaetia; species Protaetia brevitarsis. The sequence goes on from RXPK01000059.1 coordinate 2,577,199, forward strand.
TTAGTATGGCAGATGAAGAGGTATTTGATCTACCTGCAGGGTCATCAAAAAATCCTCAGGGAAAACATATTGGCAGTAAACCAATAATTTATAATTTGTAGAACTTACGCGGGACACTTCTAAATCAGCAGTAATGAAACTGACTGCAAAGCAATTTAGGCTGGGTGAAAGAACAGTGTGAGATATTGTAAAAGAAAAGGATGCCACAGGAGTTATCATTTCACTCCCTAAAAAATCGTCTTCGTCAGAGTGTATATGATTCCTTGGACGAAGCAGATAGGTCAGCAATTAGACAACACGTACATTGCTTTATCTTGCAGAACGAATTACCTACATGCACAAAACTATTGGGTGTAAATATAATATTATCCGTTTATCTAACATTTACTTCAGCACATTGTTATTAATGCAGATGACATTTTGCCAATATTGAAAAGCACGACGCTCTGGAAAATTTTAAAAAAGTTAGGATTTAAGTGGACGAAGCGAAGTCGCAATAGTGTTTTAATTGAACGGCAAAATATTGTGTTATGGAGGCGTCAATATTCAAACAACATTAGGAAATTTCGTGTTAGTGGTAGAAAGATATATTATTTAGGTGAACCTTGGGTCAATGCAAATCATACAAAGCAAAAAAATATGGGCAGACACCACAGTACTCACTGCAAGACGAGCATTTTTGGAAGAAGTTTCAACGGGACTGAAAAACCCGTCAAGAAAAGGAAAACGTTTAATTGTTTTACATATTGGTAGCGAGATGGTTCCTGAAAACGGTTCTCCTTTTCTTCGAATCCAAGAAACTGGAGATTATCACGAAGAAATGAGCAGCCAAGTGTTCACCGAGTGGACGAGAAATGTGCTTCGTTTTCTGGAACCAAACTCTGTTATTTTTATGGATAATACTCCCTACCGCTCACGGAAAAATTGCCTATTATGGTCTAGAAAAAGCAACAATTAATTGAATGGCTTCTTGCAAAAGGAATTGTTGTTAACAACACTTTATTAAAAGTTGAGTTAGTTGAACTTGCAAGAAAATATATTAACGATAATGCCATCCCATATGTTATTGATGAAATGGTAGAACACAGTGATCTTACAATTTTAAGATTGCCTCCTTATCATTCCAATCTGAACCCCATTGAACTTATTTGGGCTCAAGTAAAGCATCATGTCGCAGCTAACAACAAAACTTTTAAATTACCTGAAGTGAAAACGTTACTTATTGAGGGGCTTAACATTGTATCAACTCGACAATGTTGTTGAAGATATGATCGAAGAATTCATCAGAACAGCAAATACTTCGTCATCATCAGATCTGTCATTAGAATCTGATTCTGAATGATAATTGAAACGTGCATTCTGGGGGAAGGAGGGTGTAGGTTCGAATCTTGCGTGAGGAGAAAATTTTTTTTTTTGGAGAAATTCCTCTTAATTATTACAGTTAAAATTGGACATGTACTTAATTTTCTATTAATAATTTGTACCTGCTAATTGAATAATACAACAACATTATCCCAACACAGTTACTTGTTGTAGACACACGAAGTAATAATTGTCTCTATAATTTCATAATATTGGTTTAGCACTGGTACAGTGTTATTTCAATGATCAATAAATTTTGCATTACATTTCTATAAAACGTTGATTCAAAACTTATACTGTTTCATTTAACCTACCTGTTAGTATTCATCAATGACTATTGCATGTAATTCAACACTTTTAGGTGGTTATACGAAAAAATTTTTCTGCTAGTGGAACCATTTCGATTTGCTTAAAATCACGTTACTGATCGGGCGAGTTTTAATTTCATCATGGATCCATCGATTACTGTTGAGATTATATCCATTTTGTTTTGTTCCTCTCTGACACTTTTTTTAAATAATTGTTGCACTTTTTCTTCCTTTCACTGATTTTTGTTTGTATTTGTTTGTTTTTTATTCTGGCTGCGCCATTTATATATATATACTCCGCGATGGGATTTGATTATCTTTATTATTCATATTAATGTTACAGAAGCATACAAACATAGTCTACTGCTACGGAGGTTGGATATTGACTGACTGTGCGCATGTGCATCACCTATATGTAACAGTATTAAATATTACTTTTCATTGATTAACACCGATAGTAAATGTAGTGATACAAATACCTACTAAAACTTTTCACAACCAGCCTGGGCAATTCAGATGATGATACTGAGCTATTTACAGAATAAAACTGATATATTACAGAAAATTGCAAAATATGTAAACTCTTAAGTTATACATTATTTCATGTAATTAATATGTATTTTTTTTTTGTTCAGTAGACAAGGGCTGATGAGACAGAATCTTCAAGAGTGTTAAGTTTCGAACAAAGAAAAATAATATTTAAAAATTGTACAAGTAATTGGTTTAGAAAAGAAATTTTGGTTTGCAAATTATTTGTTTATTAGGCAATATCAGAGTGTTGAAATTTTTGTGTAATAAATACGACAGTTGTATTATAATCTGAAAGTATTTATTGTTCCAATATGCTATGCAATACCATAAATAAAGATGTACGCACTAATTGGGATACCCAAATGGAGATGTTTTATCGCCACCTTTTCAGATCTATTGAGATCCCTTCCTGGAAGACGCTCTCTAATTTTTCCCTCTTAATTAGGCCTATCATCTTTAAGAGCGGCTCCTTTATGTAACTGTTGCTGTGGGTTCTCCACCCCAGTATTGAAAACCTTGTGTGTGACCAGGCTTCACATTGGTACAGCGTATGATCTGGTGTTTCTTTCTCCTCTCGGCAAACTCTGCAAATAGAAGCACCTGCCAAGCGTATGTTATACATACGCCTATTTAGTCCTTATTGACCAGTCAGCAGATTTACTATTATTCTAACAGTTCTTCTGTCTTTATCCAGTAGGCTAAGTAAATTCAGCCCATTAAAGAATTGTAGACGGCAAAAAGATTTTACCTGTCTCTGTCTGGTAATTTGCCTCAGCTGCTTGGAGTCATTACAATATCACTTATTGGTATACTTTCTTAATTTTGATTTGGCTATGTTAAAAAGAAAGGCCAGCTGAACGATGACCTTGACTAAATCTCGTCTGGTCAGATCACCACCACCTCATTTCTTTTTACATCTAAGTAATTTTCTTGGTGCTGGGGTTTGGTATTACTTTCTATTGCGGCAGTAGAGAGTCTTTGTAGCTCACTTAAAGGAAAGCTACCTAAATCAATCTCTCCTATTTGGATAAAATTCGGTAGGAATGTGCGAAATATATTTGACACTTATTTTTTTTAGCGTCCAATATTTGGTTCTGAGAGGTTTAATGGGGGCTCAAGGTTTCCCCTAAAAACACATTTTTTTTTTGCAGTACTTCAAAAACCAGAAGAGGTCGGATAAAGATCAAATAGTTCCTTGTTAGTAGTCGTACTTCAGTTTTTTTGTTCGGTTCATTTAACCAAAGTAAACCAACCAAAGATGTAAAAAAAGGGCTTATTGCTTGTACGGTGGTGAGAAGCGAAATTCAAAAATGTACGCTTGTATCATTGAATTTGTAATTGGAATTGAAATGCATTTATAACTGTTAAATTTTGAATGAATCTTTTTTATAGTTCAATAAATATACATTTATTGAGTACCACGGTATAATTTAAAGAACACCTTTTCAAATGTCAAATCGACAATTTGTGGTTTATTCCACAACAAGATAAATAGTGTTATGCTGAACACTATAATTTCTTAAATTAACTCTAAAGTGTTGCAACAATATAAATATGTTTGTTTCAAGTAGGAGCATATGATTTACTTAAATACAACATGGTTAAATCAATGCTCAAATTCGTGACACTACGAAAAATGTTGAAATAACTTTTAAGGAACAAATATCAAAATATGTATGTACATTGATCAAGAAAAGAATATTTTTCTACATAATTATACAATGTTGTTGTTAATTGTTATTTCTAGGAATTTTTATATAAATAACACAAAGTCAGCACGGATGATACTCTGTCTGACGCAATGAAAACAAACAGGGTACTTTTTAACTTCGTTTTACTGTCGTGCGAGGATAAAATACGCAATGTGGAGCACTTCACGGCTTATAATGGATGATATTTTATCCAGATTTTCTTTCCGCTTTGTCAGTACCATTAAGGGATGGGCCATCGTCATACCCTCCAGACTCTAGAACGATGTACTTTGTTAGCGCCGGCATCCTTTAATACCCAACTTTTGCGATGAAGTCCCTCACCTGTGTAATGTGGGGTCTCTTAAAGTACTGCCTTTGTTTGTTTTATCTACTCATTCTTGTTATCGGTTACTGCGATATACGTTAAGTATCAAGCTGGGTTAATTTGCGTCTCTTTGCAATATCTACGGCAAATTGCCGTTTTAATGGATATCACAGTTTTAAAAATGTATATTGAGAAGTGCTATTTAAAGAATAATTTTAGTTACTATAAGCATTACATGCACTAAAAAGTTTTTGGTAAAATTCCTGTATGGATTGGGACATTTTTTTGCCCTTAAAACCGTACAGGTATTTGACTTTTAGAAGTAATATTTCTAACTATGGGTAATTTTTGGAAGGATTTTTTTCATATAGCCCGTAATATTCATGAAGAAATTTTGAAATGTGGGTAACTTTTCCAAGGTTTTGTTCATTTAATCTGGAATACTCTCAAGTAAAATTTCTAAGGTAATGATAATTTCCATATAAGTTTTAGTTGTTTAAAAGTAAAAGTACAAAAGAAATGCAGTATTTTTTCCTAATAAAAAGGAAAATATCGTTGAAACAAAAGTGCCCTGGTAGAGTTTATTTAGTTGGAATGTAATGCATAAAAGACATACAAAATTTGAATTTCCATCGATTATCTTAACAAAAAAAAAAAAATAGAATTGTTACCACTTGTAAATTAATTATTAGAACATTTAAGTTGTTAAGAATAATCAATCAGACAATTATATGGGTAATCGGTCTGTCTAAATAAAACCAAATAAATACCTCAATATTTCGTTTTAATTTAAAACATCATCAGGAGGCACTAAAAATATACAAATTAAAATGAAACATATACATAAATCCAATAAGTAATTGCTTTACAAGTTGTAGTATTAATGACAGTGACAAAATGATAAATAGTTAAAACATTTAAATGTAAGTCAGGGCTACATATAATTTAAAAAAAAAAATTGTTTACAGTTATATAATAAAATAAATAGAAAAAATGTATTGATGTAAAATATTGCAATAAATACTACTTAATTGATTAGATAGTTTAAAATTAATAGCATTACTACAATTTTTTATATTAACCATTTCCAAATAATCGTTTTTTGTAATTAGGTTCTAATTCAAGTATGGAAATACCATCATAATTAAAAATATGTTTTTTCAGAGACAATAGTAAATGGTTCATGAATATTTCCGATATTAGTATACCTAAGATGTATCTGATTTTATCATGGTCCCAAGTTTGGTATTTCCGTTAATGGAAAACATGTTAACATAAAAGATTTTTGGCTGATGCTGAGTATGCTGTTGATAACTTGCCAGATGCTAATAAAGATACAGTAAGAGCTAGAATAACTAATAATATCACCAACTTTTTATTACAGTCTAAATTCCAACCCACTACATCCATAACACGATCATTTATAAACACTAAAAAATTTCTTCAGAATAACCCAAATTTATACATTGTACAAGCTGATAAAGGTGGTTGTACAGTGGCAATGAATAAAAATGATTACATATCTAAAACAGAGTTACTTCTCACTGATGCTAGTACATATAAGTGTCTTGACAGAGATCCAACTTCTGGTGTACAGAGAAGACAGAATGAACTTATTAAAAAGTTAAAAATAAAAAAAGAAATAAATGAAAATGATGCTAAACATCTCACTACATATAATTCTGTACCTCTAAATTATATTGTCTGCCAAAATCCATAAGCAAACATCCTATGCTCCTATTGTTAGCTCAATTAATAGTATACTTATAACTTGCAAACTTTTTGTCTAACATACTTACTCTTGCCTTCTCGATGAAACATCTTACAATATTAAAACACTTTCACTTTGTTATACAGTTAATGGTACAATATTACCCCAAAATTATATTTTACTTTCTCTTGATGCTGTTTCTCTTTTTACTAATATTCCAATCCAGTTAGTACTAGATATTTTAGAACAAAAGTGGTCTTCTGTCGAGCCACACACTTCATTATCAAAAAATAGCTTTAACTCATTATTATGTTTTGTTTGCCAAAATTTTTTCACCTTTAATCAAAGATATTACTTACAATTTTTGGTACTCCTATGGGTTCTCCCATAAGTCCAATCTTAGCTATGATTGTCATGATTCTTTGCTTGACAATATCGTACCTAAATTGCCTTTCCAACTTCCATTTATATTTAAATATGTTGATGATATTATTTGTTCGATCCCTAAAGACATGGTTAATGTTACCCTCGACTTGTTTAACTCTTACGACTGCCATTTGCAATTTACTGCTGAATTAGAGAATGATAATAGCGTTCCCTTTTTAGATACTAAAGTTATTAGGTTGGATGATAATACGGTCATATTAGATTGGTACCAGAAACCAACAGCATCTGGTAGATTCATTAACTACTACTCCAATCATCCCTTAAATCAGAAATTTAACACGGTTATAGCTATGAAAAATAGAGTCACACATATCAGTAATGAAAGATTTTTGGACAAAAATTTGAAAATACTTTTTGAGATGTTTTACAATAACGGTTATCCTAGACATATTCTAAATAAATTGATTTATTCTTCTAATATGTTTGATGGTCCTACAGATGAAGGAGCTCCTTTACAATTTAAGTATTATAAACTTCCCTTCATAGAAGGTTTGACCAATAAAATCATACAGCATTTTAAACCATTTGCTAATATAAAAATTGCAAAATATAACATGTTAACAATTGGTAGCATTTTCACTAAAATTAAAGATAAAACTCCAACTCTTAATCAAAAAGATGTAGTATATAGTATTCCTTGTACCGATTGTCAAGGTTGTTATGTTGGTCAGACGTCGCAAATTGTAAAGAACAGAATAGTACAACATAAAAGTGATTGTCGTATCGGAAAACGTTCTTGTGCCTTATCTCTACATGTCCAAGATCGTAAACATAGTTTTAATTATGATGGTATTTCCATACTTGAATTAGAACCTAATTACAAAAAAACGATTATTTTTGGAAATGGTTAATATAAAAAATTGTAGTAATGCTATTAATTTTAAAACTGATACTAATCAATTAAGTAGTATTTATTGCAATATTTTACATCAATAACATTTTTTCTATTTATTTTATATGTATAACTGTAAACAATTTTTTTTTTTTTTTTTTAAATTAATATGTCTAGCCCTGACTTGCATTTAAATGTTTTAACTATTTATCATTTTGTCAGCTGTCATTAATACTACAACTTGTAAGCAATTACTTATTGTGATTTTTATATTGTTTCATTTTAATTTGTATATTTTAGTGCCTCCTGATGATGTTTTAAATAAAACGAAATATTGAGGTATTTATTTGTTTATTTAGACAGACCGATTACCCATATAATTGTCTGATTGTTTACGAAGTCCGGTCGATATTCCTTTTATTCTAAGTTAAGAATAATAATAGATAAATAGATAGAGCTTTTATTGTGTATGCCAATAACAATACTGATGACACATTGTCAATGTTTATAGAGTACAATCACGCAATAAGTATAAAACTTAAAATACTACACATTTGACATAATAATAGAAATAAATTTCTCAACGGAGTAGATGTAGTGCTCAAGAAGCAACGCCCTTAGTTGACGCTTAAATACTCGTAAACAGGCAAGAGACTTTATATGACTTGGTAACAAATCAAATAATTCGATTCCCATCGAAGTAGGGGATCGTCTAGTAATTCCCAGCCTGTTTAGTGCCTCCTTATAGTTTTCTTTTACTCTTGTGTTATAGTTATGGATGTCAGAATATTTTAAAAAAGTTAGTTGATTATCAAATATATAACAGAGCAACTCCATAATGTATATACTAGGCAAGGGTAGAATAACCAATCTCTGAAAGTGCGGGCGATAGGATTCTATAACCTCTAATACCCACTAACATCTCACACCCTTTTTTGGGCATAAAACATCCCGTGATAGTATCAAGGAGCCCCAGGATACTATGCTATAGGTTATTCGCGAATAGACTTCACTATAATAAAATTTTAATAAGTCACTGGAATGCAACACATATTTTAAATTTAATAATAACAATAATTTAACATATTTCTAAAATATCTTCTTCTCCTTCTTTTCCCTCTTCTCCTTCTTTTCCTTCTTCTTCCTGGTCTCTCGAATCAATCCAAGCACCGGGCATATTCTCAGTTCGATATATCGACTCATACAGTAGTCAGTTTCTGCTTGTATTTTTCAAGTGTTTCTTTGTTTCAAGAACTTCTTTTTCCATTTTGGATAGTTCGCTTTTTTGTGCTAATATTTTGTTTTTTTTTGATTTAATACTTGACTCATACAGTAAGTCCATGTTTCTGCTTGTATTTTTCAAGGTTTCTTTTTCAAGAACTCTTTTTCCTTTTGATATTCGCGTTTTTGTGCTAATATTTGTTTTTTTGTGTTAATACTTGACTCAACAGTAAGTCATGTTTCTGCTTGTTTTCAAGTGTTTCTTGTTCAAGAACTTCTTTTTCCATTTGGATAGTTCGCTTTTTTGTTAATATTTTGTTTTTTTTTTTTAATACTTGTTTTTGTTGTAAATTTTTTTTTTCTTGCGTTTTTGTTTTAATATCAGACTTGGGGTGTTGTCTGTTGTGTTCGTTTCCGTTTTTCACATTTTCATGCTCGAAGCACTGTTCGAAGTCGGTGTCGGTACACTAGTACTTGGTTGCCTCGAGAAAATCGTCATCCATTTCAATCTAAAAAGATAATAATAAAATAAAATGTTAACACGTTAAAAATTAAAATGTTGTGAACTGTCAGTTGGTCTACGGGTCAACAGGAAACAATTCTAATTTGATAACAATAAGTGTAATCTTTATAAGACATTCAATGTTTCATCCAGAGTCAATGCCTAAAAATTAGTATGAAAATACGTGAATTGTTTTAGTTAAATTAAAAAAGCCTTAAACGTTATGGAAGTAAGTACCATCGAGCCAGTCTCTAAGAAGTCTATTTGCCTTCAATTGTACACCCAGGTTTCCAACCGACGACATGGATAATGTATCATCGGATGTATATAAAAAGGATTGTTCACATAATAAAACAATGTCATTGATAACATTAAAATAAAATTGCCCTAATATTGAACCCTCGGAACTCCGTTGGTAACAGGAAAGACATGATGAATAGCCTTACGCACGCAGTTGCTACTCTTGAAGGACATCTTAACAAATTGACCCTATCTGCAAGATACGAAATGAACCATTCCGACACCACATCACGGACCCCATACTTATCCAATTTGTCATAAGTGTTCATGATTGACACAATTGAAGGCTTTAGAAGGTCACAAAAAACACTCCTGCTGGTAGCAGGCCAGCATCCAACGCCTGCACTACACTATTTTGAAGGAATGCACTGCAGTGATCGTAGAATGGTGTTCTCTAAAGCCATGCTGTCTATCGGTGATATGTATTTATTTCTAAGTGATTTAATAGCCGTGTTAGCATGCATATTCATATAGCTTAGATAAAGAAGAAACTTTGGATATTGGCGATAGTTCGATTTTTCTTGTTTTGATCCTTATGAACTGGAGTCACGCAAGCCACCCTCAATGCCCTTGGGAAAGTGCCTTCCCAAGGCTACGCTTTAAAATAATATATTGCTATGATATATTAAGGTAATGGAAATCTATTTTAAGGCATTCACAACAAGGTTCTAGACTAAAGGAACATGTAATTCAAAGTGAGGTGTTACTCATTGCCTACTCTACAGCGAATTATGATTTGTTAAAGATGTTATTTAAAATGAATAATATTAGCATTAGGTGCTAAATATTGCTTTATTGTAATGAACTTTATTTATATGTTAATTCAAACTGACCTTGTATCTTTTTTGTTCGTTATATTTGCTCGGAGAGATTTCAATTCCGGGGTGTTGAGTTCAACGTTTGGCGTATTCCCTCAATCTATAGAAAATAACGTATTTTAATGACGGTTAGCTTTATCTTTCAAAATCAGGTGGTCGACCTGTGTGATAACAATCGAAGGCTGTTGACCGTTGAATATGATTTGAATTCTCATTCTGTTGGTGGCTACCAGACACGACGGTTGTCTTAATTTCCTCATATACGTTTTTTTGCCACAACTGTAACCAATTTATCAAAGTTCCAAGAAGTTTACATAAAAAAGATATCGATACAATCCTGTTTGTTAAATCCATATCGAATACCTGAATTCCAAGAAATATCCTATAAATATCCTACGAAGACTTCCCGACCAGATAGCCTTTTCCATGCCTTTGACCGAGACCGGAGACCCATCTAACTGAACCACTTCTCCAGCACCAGAGTTTGCCAGCGTCGTGTCCTTTCAAGTTAGTATCTCCTTGAATCACGTCACTAAAAACGAACGGAATTAATTCAGTTCCCTTTCAATTTTAATCAGAAACTTATATTTTGTGTAATTTATTTCACCGTACGATATTGGGGTTAGTTTATAAGAACCGCCATTTAGTTAGTATTTTGTAATTTTATATGTAAGGTTGTATAAAAATATCACCGAAGTTGATATTGATAAATAGCTATCTTTAACAAATAATATAATAATAGATTATCGTTGCATAATAATTTTAGTATTGCCGTTACAGATAGATGGCGCCGTTTTTATTTGATATTTAATTTATTATATGACGTTTCCATAACCTCATTAGTTTTAAAATGCCAGCAGAGTTTGAAGATGTGTTTTTGTATTAAAGTTTGTCTTATATAGTATTTTCTGATTCCATTTTACGTACCTTGTCATCATTAGAGTCTGAATTGATAAGGAAACATAGCATTTGGGTAAATAAATAAAGATTTAAGCTTGTTTGATTTGAAACGTTGTTTTTTATCTGTACAGTAGGTGTTTACATCGATTTTCGATAGTTACGTATATCAAAATTTAATAAACCGAGAAAGGGCTTTGAGGGTGCGCCTGTTAGGTGAGAAAATTGCCTATTCGTTAATAAGCGTCCGGAGTACGATTCTGACAGACGATCTGGTCCCCTTTGAAGCGTCCGTGCCACCTAGCAGGTAGGAAGTAACTTTCCACAGTTTTCTTGCACTTACTGAGAGAGTCGCTGGTGTATTGAAACCACTAATTATTTAATTTGATTTATTAAAAAAAAAAAAGAAAAAAAGAAAATCGTAAACGGACAAGCAAATAAAAATATATAATTTGAATATATTAAATTAGTATTGGACTATACAAAAAACAAAATTTAGAAATCCCGGGCATTGTGTTCTGAAAAACAGAGCAATATATTCTCTTTTTTGTTTCTGTTCTCTATATTTGTTAACGTCATAAAATATATGTAGTACACAATATATACAATGAAATATCCTAAATTATTCCCCTTTATTTTTTCTCATTTTTCTTTGTGTTGTCGCTCGAATTTGAATGAAAGTGTATATAAAGAAATGTCGCTTCATTCACCAAAAAGTTTCTAATATATTTTGAGAGTACATGTTTCGGCTTTGGCACGACATATTCAGGTCTTAATTGTTATTTCTACGATAAAGTAAGCATAACAACAAAGTATTTAAGACGGAAATGGGGTGGGTCGACAGGGTCATAAAATTCCACGTGGGTATCTCCTCCCATTATGCAGGGAATAATTGATATCGTACTTGTTGTGATTTGTTCTACAGTAGAATCCCAGTATTTCGTTGCCCAAAAATTAACAAAAATTACAATAATGTTAAAAGTATTAAATATTGAAAAAAGTGGATTTTTTTAATTATACTAGTTTTTTCCTTCAGTGGCCGATATGTTAATGTTCCTTGGCTTAAATAATATTGTTTTTAACTAGAGAAGTGTTCTTAAACTTTTATTTCTACTTAAAACATTCTTTCTACCCGTGTTTGGTATTCATACTTATAAAATATTAAAATCCACCTGTAGTAGCACTTCAAGCAGACATATTTCTACATATTTTTTGTTATACAAAGGACTTGAATTATCGACACCCAAACACAATCCTCTAACTTCGTGCATTTAGCGTAATTAATTTCGTGAATCTTCTCAAATTGCTATAATACGTTACACTGATGATTATCGATATTGCCCAGATTAATTCAATAATTCTCTAAATTATTTCCATACTATTCTCCAGCAAATATGCATTCTACCACATAGTTTGTTTGATTTTCACTAATGCCAGATTATCCGCAACGATGAGCTGGCCTTTGATGTTGTGCATTCGGCAAATGTAGCCAAGGATTTAAGTTATTTAAATACATATAATTAATTGTTTGATCAATGTTTGAAACGAACCGGCCTGTGCTTATATTACATTGTAAATGACCCAGTAGTAAATTAAACATGCACAATTGAGGTTTGGGCTGTTTCTCTGTTGTAATCTAGCTTTTAATGGAATGCATATCATTACAAGTCAGAGTGCTGATACTCGAGTTTCTGTATGGTTTGAGCTAGCTGACTGTGTTACTAGCTAGCGCACTACTGCAGATAGGTAGGTTAAGATGTATTGTGCAATATAATATCCTTCAAGGCTTCCTTCAGGAAGTAGAGAAGATCAGTAGTGAAATGCCTACACATCGAAATTAAATATTATAATTTGTATAGCATATTTTTTAACAAATATTGATAGATTAAAGTTGGATCGAGTTTTACTTCGTATGAACATTTTTTTTATTGGTACGTCAACAAAAAGACAGGGAAAATTGCGGGAATTGAGTTTCGTCGAAAGATGTGCATGGAAGGTTGCATCCTTTTTGTACAGTAATTAATTTTTAAAATTGTAAATTTTACATAGTAATAAGTAGAGATCGGATTATATGCAAAGAAAAACTGGAATATATGCGCATATATATGCATCGATTTTTGAGAAATATGCATAAACCTGGGGCATATATGCAAAAAAAATTGCGACAATATGCGAAATTTTTACATAAATAAATAAGAGCAGAAATTTAAACATTAACTTTATTCCACAAAATTTTTTCACAACATATTTCTAAAACAATTTATAATTAAATGTTTTTCAAAATTGTGTAAAAGAAAGTTTTGTGTTCTATCAGAATACATATGTTTCGAAATAGAAAAGCTTCTTTCAACATCCAAGATGTAATTGGTGCATTTTTTAACTTTGCAATACATTTTAAACTAAAATTAAAGTCGAAATCGTTTACTGTTTCACCTTCCAAAATTTTCTTAACTTTCTTCAATTTCTTCAAATACCCCGCATTTTTATTTATCACTTTTTTAAATTTATCGTATATAGAATTACTATTGTACCCTTAACCTTCTTATATAGCATATCGATTCGTCTTACTATTTCGACTGATTCGAGAGCGACATCCTTGCGTTTCTAGTTACCGAATGGAACTTGAAACAAAGCTATAATTTGACTTAATATACAAAGGTTTTGTAGCAATTCTGTTGATGTTACTATCTTTTTACAGTTTTCTAGAGCAATGCAGTCAGCAGTGATTTCAAGAATTACATTTTTTATTCCTCCAAAATTATCGGCGAAAAAAAATTGCAGTCTCTAACCATGTACCCCATTTCGTAATAATCGGTTCACGAGGCAACTTAACACCGGGAAGTCCCTCCCGGTGTTAAGTTGCTAAAATTGGATTCGTAAAGGTGCTTTTAAAAATACTTTTTTGACATTGCCAATTAAATCAGTAATCAAAGAGAATTGATTCCTAATGTCTCAATCTCACGATTGAACCCATGAGCTAAACAAGTGGTATGAGTAATGTTACTATAAAAAAAAATTAAATTTTGCGCGGTTTTTATCATATATGATGCAGCGTCGGACAACACTAGTAACATTTTTTCACAAGGTATACTTCCAGGTAAAAAGAAATTTGATAAACCTTCTTGGACGAATTGGGCAATTGTCACATTATTTGTTTTTTGAAGTTCTTTACAATAAATTAAATATGATTTACCTACAATATCTTCATGAAGAATTCCTATTAACAATATAACGGCCACACTTATCCGTACTTTCATCTACCGTGATACAAATAAAATTATTCCCTACCAATTGTTGAATTTCTGCTATTGTTTACTTGTAACAAGATGTGACATAATTTTTTCGTAAGGTACTTTCGTCAGGTATATCATGTTTGCTATATTTTTGCAGAAATGATTTCAAATTAACATTGTTTAATCTTGCTAATGGTATGTTAGACGAAATTAATGCGTTACACAGATCCGTATTATATTCTTCTTGTTCTGAGCTTCGTGAAGTTGATGCTACACATTGACGTATAGATTGCTTCCACACTGCGGATCGCTTTAGTTTTTCACATTTCCATAATGTGATGGAGTTTTAGGTGTTGATCAATCAGGTATTTTCTCTCAGAAGACACCTACAACAACAATTGTGATTTTATATCAAAAATTAAAGAATTTAAAAACATTTGTAAAGCTTTTAATAAAATTAAACTTACCAGTTTACTGCAGGCTCGATAAAATATTTTATCGCTACGCTTTACCAGTTCAGGATATGGCTTAATGCATAAAGAAATTTTGTTCGCTATACTCATTGTATGTACGCACAGTATTTAAATAGTAACACAATTACATGCTATTTCGCTCAAAGATATTCAATAAATGAATAGTTTATTTGGGAATTAATAATAATAAAACGTATTTACCACATCCCTTCTGCTAGGCGAAATTAAACACTTGCAGTTCTTTGGAAAAATATTAGAGAAACCAATGTAAAAGATTTATCGTTCTGAAAATTGTCGGTTGTCGAATAGTAATAAGTATTGTACATTGTTAAATTTATTTTTCTTATGATCTAGAGATATTTATACACGGAAAGAAAATTGTTCTCAAAAAAACCAACAATTGTAGAACAGTTAATTACAATTTTTCACTTCTGTGTGAAAAAATACAACATTACTCTAATGATTGCTACAAACTTTCAAGGTAAAATCAAACATTATTGTTTCAGATAACACTACAATTCTGTAGTAAGGAGTACTAGGTGTTGTATCAATAATAACACATTTAAATGCAAAATTTTATTCATATACGAACAAATAATATAATATTAAAATGTAACAGTGTGATAATCATGACATGTAAATATATTTTTTATACATTATGCAAAAAAAAAACTTCAACAATACACCATTTAGGTATCCATTCGAATATAATGTATGTATCAACGGGAAATAAGTTTCAAATCAGCAATAACTCGTGGTATGATGTGGAGGCGCATATGACATGATTCTGATTTGATGACCTAAACTGCGTTTACTTATAGTGTTCTGAAGATACCTGTACAATTGAAAAGTATTCCTTGAACTTGGCCTCGATTATTTTTCGAACACCCAATACAGGAGGTCCTTAATGTCATCTGAAATTAAATTTTTGAAGTATTCTTCATTTACTTTGTTATCTAAAACAAAAATTAGTTAAAGTTAGATAACACGAATGTGTTCTCTATCATAACTAATTGGAAATAGCGTAGAAATTATACTCTTAGTTATTCTTAAGAGATATTGTTAGTAAAATTTGAACCATCTCCCACTATAAGTTACACACTCAGCAAGATACAGCCATTAATAGAAATATTTACTTATTAAATTATATCGTTTTCAATTAAGACAAATATGTTTGCAACAGTATTACCCAACAAATCCGTATGAAGTTTTGGTGTAAGAAAACTCAGATGCTTAACTTTAACCGGAATATCGAGCATTTTGACTGCTACCACATATGTAGTTAATATCTATGGATGTATAGATTACTGATGAAGTTAATTCGTTTCGTAAATTGAGAAAACTGATTTTTTCTTTGCAGAAAAGAGTTGAAGTTGAGTTAAATATTTGATGTCTTAAATTTAGAAACCGCATTTATTTATATCACATTCTATATTATAAACTTAAGCATTCTAATAGTTTGAATTAAATAAAATATCTTTCATTCATTGTGTCGAACGCAATCTATTATTTTTGGTAACGTTATTTTAGATACTAAGTGATACTATTTAACTAGTGAAATGACAATGGTTTCATAATTTAGCTTATAATTTTGCAAGAAGTATAACAATAAATAATATAATATAATATAATACAATATAATAATTTTTTTACTATTTTTACTAGAATTTATTTCTACCACTAGCATGGTAATATGCTTATTAGCTTCTAAATAAATACATACAAATAAATTGGCAGCCTACTGAGTTGTTAATGGGAAACAATGGCGGCATTCTGAGTAAGAATACGATACATATTAGTAAGCGTTTCCATTACACAAAGTGACTGCCGTTCCGTAATATGTTACTAATATAGTGTTAACGTTTTTGAGACGAATCAACAGTTCCCAAACCGCTTGGAAACTGTTACGAATACTGAACCCCGCCATGCCTGTGTAGAATGCCGTTACATATATTGCAGATATATGTGCCTACTTATGCCACGCTATAATATTAAACTTTCAATTTGTCTTACCTTTAACCACATCCAGTAGTTTTTCCAGCTTCCACTGTTGCACTTTGATTACAACAAACTCATCCATCGCTCCAAAATTAGGTATATCTAATTGGTGCACAAACCACGTCAGCAGCTCAAAATGCTCAAATGACTATGATATAAACTGACTATCCGTTAAAAAATTGATGGCGCTGTACTCGAATAACGCCCTCTGATGACTACAGGTATTTCATTGTTAGCTTTTACCATTCTAATTCGCCATTGGTGTATTTGAATTAGACCACTTATATAAGACAAATAATTATTTATTTTAATTTTATGTTAACATTCCATAGTTCCAATTATTTATTTATTTATGTGATTTATTATATAAAGAATTAAGGACAAAAATATTGGCACTAATTATTAATCTGTGGTGGTGATGGTGTAGAACTTGAGTCAGAGGGGGATGATTGTCCAGATTCTCCCAGCCTATCGGAAAATCCATCTTGTAGAAAGCTCTGTATATCTCGTGGCGATGTAAATCTGATGAAAAATAATTCTACACCATTAATGAGGTTATGTTTTAGTGTCACACTATCGACTGATTGTTTATCAGTGTTGTATCCTTCAGGTACAAAAGTAAGTGGATTCTGTAATGGAACTCCATTTATTTTATAACGAATGCAAGGTGATTCCAGAACTTTGCAATAATTATTTATTTTAATTTTGTGTTAACATTCCATAGTTCCAATTATGTATTTATGCGATTTATTATATAAAGAATTAGGGATGAAAACATTGGCACTAATTATTAATCTGTGGTGGTGATGGTGTAGAACTTGAGTCAGAGGGGGATGATTGTCCAGATTCTCCCAGCCTATCGGAAAATCCATCTTGTAGAAAGCTCTGTATATCTCGTGGCGATGTAAATCTGAGGAAAAATAATTCGACACCATTAATGAGGTCATGTTTTAGTGTTACACTATCGACTGATTGATTGTTTATCAGTGTTGTATCCTTCAGGTACAAAAGTAAGTGGATTCTGTAATGGAACTCCATTTATTTTATAATGAATGCAAGGTGATTCCAGAATTTTGCAATAATTATTTATTTTAATTTTGTGTTAACATTCCATAGTTCCAATTATTTATTTATGCGATTTATTATATAAAGAATTAGGGATGAAAATATTGGCACTAATTATTAATCTGTGGTGGTGATGGTGTAGAACTTGAGTCAGAGGGGGATGATTGTCCAGATTCTCCCAGCCTATCGGAAAATCCATCTTGTAGAAAGTTCTGTATATCTAATTGAGGATAAAAATATTAGCACTAATTATTAATCTGTGGTGGTGATGATGTAGAACTTGAGGAACTTGAATCAGAGGGTGATGATTGTCCAGAATCTCCTAGCCTATCGGAAAATCCATCTTGTAGAAAATTCTCTTTATCTCGTGGCGATGCAAATCCGATGACACATAATTCGACACCATTAATGAGGTCATGTTTTAGTGTCACACTATCGACTGATTGATTGTTTATCACTGTTCTATCCTTCAGGTACAAAAGTAAGTGGGTTCTGTAATGGAACTCCATTTATTTTATAATGAATGCAAGGTGATTCCAGAATTTTGCAATAATTATTTATTTTAATTTTGTGTTAACATTCCATAGTTCCAATTATTTATTTATGTGATTTATTATATAAAGAATTGAGGATAAAAATATTAGCACTAATTATTAATCTGTGGTGGTGATGGTGTAAACTTGAGAGGAACTTTGATCAGAGGGTGATGATTGTCCAGAATCTCCTAGCCTATCGAAAAATCCATCTTGTAGAAAATTCTCTTTATCTCGTGGCGATGCAAATCTGATGACACATAATTCGACACCATTAATGAGGTCATGTTTTAGTGTCACACTATCGACTGATTGATTGTTTATCAGTGTTGTATTCTTCAGGTACAAAAGTAAGTGAGTTCTGTAATGGAACTCCATTTATGTTATAATGAATGCAAGGTGATTCCAGAATTTTGCAATAATTATTTATTTTAATTTTGTGTTAACCATTCATAGTTCCATTATTATTTATGTGATTTATTATATAAAGAATTAAGGATGAAAATATTGGCACTAATTATTAATCTGTGGTGGTGATGGTGTAGAACTTGAGTCAGAGGGGGATGATTGTCCAGATTCTCTCAGCCTATCGGAAAATCCATCTTGTAGAAAATTCTGTTTATCTCATGGCGATGCAAATCTGATGACACATAATTCGACACCATTAATGAGGTCATGTTTTAGTGTCACACTATCGATTGATTGATTGTTTATCACTGTTGTATTCTTCAGGTACAAAAGTAAGTGAGTTCTGTAATGGAACTCCATTTATGTTATAATGAATGCAAGGTGATTCCAGAATTTTGCAATAATTATTTATTTTAATTTTGTGTTAACATTCCATAGTTCCAATTATTTATTTATGTGATTTATTATATAAAGAATTAAGGATAAAAATATGGCACTAATTATTAACCTGTGGTGGTGATGGGTAGACTTGAGAACTTGAATCAGAGGGGGATGATTGTCCAGATTCTCTCAGCCTATCGGAAAATCCATCTTGTAGAAAATTCTCTTTATCTCATGGCGATGCAAATCTGATGACACATAATTCGACACCATTAATGAGGTCATGTTTTAGTGTCACACTATCGACTGATTGATTGTTTATCACTGTTCTATCCTTCAGGTACAAAAAGTAAGTGGGTTCTGTAATGGAACTCCATTTATTTTATAATGAATGCAAGGTGATTCCAGAGTTTTGCAATAATTATTTATTTTAATTTTGTGTTAACATTCCATAGTTCCAGTTATTTATTTATGTGATTTATTATATAAAGAATTGAGGATAAAAGTATTAGCACTAATTTTTAATCTGTGGTGGTGATGGTGTAGAGCTTGAGGAACTTGAATCAGAGGGTGGATGATTGTCCAGAATCTCCTAGCCTATCGGAAAATCCATCTTGTAGAAAATTCTCTTATCTCGTGCGGATGCAAATCTGATGACACATAATTCGACACCATTAATGAGGTCATGTTTTAGTGTCACTACTACGATGATTGATTGTTTATCAGTGTTGTATCCTTCAGGTACAAAAGTAAGTGGATCTGTAATGGAACTCCATTTATTTTACAATGAATGAAAGGTGATTCCAGAACTTTGCAATAATTATTTATTTTAATTTTGTGTTAACATTCCATAGTTCTAATTATTTATTTTTGTGATATATTATATAAAGAATTAAGGATGAAAATATTGGCACTAATTATTAATCTGTGGTGGTGATGGTGTAGAACTTGAGTCAGAGGGGGATGATTGTCCAGATTCTCCCAGCCTATCGGAAAATTCATCTTGTAGAAAGTTCTGTATATCTCGTGGCGATGTAAATCTGATGACAAATAATTCGACACCATTAATGAGGTCATGTTTTAGTGTCACACTATCGACTGATTGATTGTTTATCACTGTTCTGTCCTTCAGGTACAAAAGTAAGTGGGTTCTGTGATGGAACTCCATTAGTAAAACTCTTAATCTACCAATAGTAGTGAAACTAATTTCGCATAGTTCTTCACCTGCACTATTAATTTGAACGGCCACTTTGTACAATCCCATTTTGGTATGCGAATGAATTTTTTTCTTTAGTGGGACTATGTTTGAAAAACATCCATTTGGTCACATGGGCTTTTTCATGTATTAAATATCTTATATTCTCCTCACTTCGGTGCATTTTACGGACTTTCTGAGGCAGTTTGCCCTCCTGACGAAAGATAATCGCTATCGAAGTCTGTTAGATCGTTTTCTATTCAAGAGGATTCACTAGCCAACCTCCGTGAGAGACGGACGTGTTTCGATTAATTTTGTAAAATTTAACGGCTATTTTGATAAAAATTCATTTTTTTTTCAAATTCCAGCCTAAGAATAATTGGTAACTGTCAAACAGAGTTTATCACATTAATTTTATCCAAATTTACCTATCGTTGTGTACAAACTTTACTGAAATACATTGCCATTTATAGCAAGATGTTGCGTGTTGTATTAAAGAGTATAAGTGATAAGAGAGAGAGAGTTATAAGTGTCAAATACAAGCATTTCACTGGGAAACCATAGCGGTATATTTTATCAATATGCATTTCTAAATTACATTGCTAGATTACGGTGTGTTATATATTTTATTTGTTTTGCGTGGAGATAACGATCCTTAAAGTACGAAACGAAAACAAGGTTAAGTACGAGAGTACCTACAATAGAATGGATATCATTCCATTGCGGGTGCAATTAGTCGAGGGAATGTAGTCTCAAGCGTGTAGTTGGGACAGCTCCTCCGGTAGTAGTAAACAGCAACGTTGTTTCGAGGGTGTAATCAGGAAGACTTGATGTCCTTTACTTGCTCTTGTTTCTGCCTTTTTATCTTTACCGATGGTTGAAATACCGCTCGTTAACAAAATTCTGGGACCTCAGGTATGCTCATGCAGGATGTTTACATAGGCTTAAGCCTCGTTCTAACATATAAAGAAGTAATTACTTCCCTTCGCTAATATTGTTAACAGAAAATCAACTTTTTTTGTTGTTGGTTTTGTTAAATACATGAAAAAAAAAATACCTTAATTTTCATACCAACGTTTAAAAGTGTGTCAAGAAAAAATTAATGTAATACTACACAATGAATGTACAGTTAAAATAAGTTTGTTCTGTGCAAAGTTTATTAGAAAAGATTTAGGTCGAATTGCACTTCAAACAGTTCTTGTGGATGAATGTTTAGCTTTCAATCATATAAATGCCCTTGAAGGTGGTTTCCTGGCTTTTGTTCTATAATTTATGGAATTCATTTTTGACTATGTGTGAGTTAATTAGTAAGGAACCAAAGGAATTGAAATGATGGTACACCTTCCCACAAATTCTTTTTAATTAAAGCTACCGGTTGGTAACCTTGGTAAACCTTGTTGGCGAAAACCCACATTCATCAGTTTGTCTTTTATCACTTCAAACGAATGTATCTTCCAGTACCGTTCATAGAGTTTTGAAGCGTCGTTTGCATATTCACTGTGTATCAGCCAAATGGAATAAATTCGATAATAAATAAATGGGTGCGTGTTCGAAGAAACGCTCGGACACATCGATTGGTATTTTTAGTTGTGCATTTTTTTCAACAGAAACCTTTTATACATGCCGTGTCATGTAGCAGTGGACAATACCAACTTTTTTATTTTAAATGCTACCCCTATATATTATTCAATCTTTCGATTCTTCAGAAAATTCTAGACATATTTCATGGATAATTTCCTAAACCTATCTTCAACTGTTTAGGAAATATTAAGTGTTTTCATTTTTTTCTGCAAAAAAGAACATTATAGAAAGAAAATTATTTGATTACAGAAATTCGCTACAACACACTCAAAAAGTAATCTGTTTATTTCTTGATATTGTAAAAAAAAACATTTCTTTTTACCGATATGAAAATAATCAACTTGTCTACTATTTCGACTGATTCCGAGAGCGGACATCCCTTGCGTTTCTAGTTTACGAATGGAACCTTGAAACAAGCTTTATTTGACTTAATATACAAAAAGTGTTTTGTAGCAATTCTGTTGATGTTATATCTTTTTTACACTTTTCTAGAGCAATGCAGTCAGCAGTGATTTCAAGAATTACATTTTTATTCTTCAAAATTATCGGCGAAAAAAATTGCAGCCTCTAACCATGTACCCCATCTCGTAATAATCGGTTCAGGAGGCAACTTACACACGAAGTCGCTCCTTATAAATTGGATTCGTAAAGTGCTTTTTAAAAATCTTTTTTTGACATTGCTAATCAATATCATTAATCAAAGGAAATTCATTCTAATGTTTTTCGGCTACACGATTGACCCATGAGCTAACAAATGTATGAATAATGTTACTATAAAAATGTTTTAAATTTTGCGCGCTTTTATCATGTATGGGGTGCAGCGTCGGACAACATTAGTAAATTTTTTCACAAGGTATACTCCAAGGTAAAGAAATTTGGGATAAACCTTTTGAACGAATTGGGAATTGTCACATTTATTTTTTTGAAGTTTCTTTACAATAAATTAATAAGATTAACTACAATATTTCATGAAGAAATTCCTATTAAAAAATGGGCAATATAACGCACACTTATCCGTACTTCATCTACCATGATATAAATAAATCATTCGCTACCAGTTGTTTGAATTTCTGCTATTGTTTGCTGGTAACCAGATGTGACATAATTTTTTCGTAAAGACTTTCGTCAGGTATATTATGTTTGAAATATTTTTGCAGAAATGATTTCAAATTAACATTGTTTCATCTCGCTAATTGTATGTTAGACGAAATTAATGCGTTACACAGATCCGTATTATATTCTTCTTGCTCTGAGTTTCGTGAAGTTGATGCTACACATTGGCGTATAGATTGCTGCACACATGCGGATCGCTTTAGTTTTTCACATTTTCCAATTTGTGATGGAGTTTTAGCGTGTTGATCATCAGGTATTTTCTCTCAGAAGACACCTACAACAACAATTGTCATTTTATTTCAAAAGTTAAAGAATTTAAAAACAATTTTAAAGTTTTTAGTAAAATTAAACTTACCACTTTACTGCAGGCTCAACAAAATATTTTGTCGCTATCCTTTACCAGTTCAGGATATGGATTAATCCATAAAGAAATTTTGTTCACTATACTCATTGTATGTAAGCACAGTGTTTAAATACGTAAACAATTACATGCTGTTTCGCTCAAAGATATTCAATGAATGAATAGGTTTTTTTGGAATTAATAATAATAAAACGTATTTACCAACATCCTTTGCTAGGCGAAATTAAACACGTGCAGTTCTTGCAAAAAGTATTAGAGAAACCAATGTAAAAGATTTATCGTTCTGAGAAATTGTCGGTTGTCGATGTACATTAGGAATTTTTACTAATAGAAACGATATGGGAAAAAGCTTAAATATGCAATATATGCAATCACTAATTAGCGCTAATTAACTTCAATTAGTGTAATACATCTATATATAGACTATAATTAAAGATATGCAAAAAATAAAATATATGCACTTGCATATAATCCGGTCTCTAACTCATAGGCATAATACAATGTCTTTAAGAGGGAAATATCTTTAAAGTATTTAGAGATACGTATAATAAAAGATATTTCATGGCCGCAGACATATGTCAATGATATGGAATCTGAAGGTAAAGGTACTATTAATTTCTATTATGATTAAGGGTTACATGTAACAATTCCCTAATAGTGTACTTTAATTCAAGCATTACTGTACCACGTTATCTAATAAAAAACAGAAATTATAAGCCATCGCATTTGTGTTTACATTCATTGTATGAGGGAGGGTTCCACCTCGAGTGGCGGAGTACTTCTTTACACTAAGCCATAAAGGCATCTTAAATTTGTCAATACTAAGACACCTGACACAAGTTTTCGTAGGCATATTACCATTACTAAAAAGATACCGCACCGAAAACGGGTTAGATTGTCAACCTAGTTGTTGCGACCACTCTACAATACATTTAAACTATCTATGCTTAATGGCAAGTCCCAAGCTCATATAATTCTTGGGCGCGCGTCATTCAGTAATCGTAAGTACATCTTTTATGTACCCTCACAGCAGCGAATTTATCTTGGAACCTCATCTGGAGAATAGCTTTGATAACCTTGGCAACGAATTCGGTGTACGTCAGAACTTAAAAATCAATTTACCGCGGCTCGTAAACTTTATATACCTCGACGAATGCTTTTCATTCTTTTGATGTAGTATTCGCCCTTTATTATATAAGGCAGAAAGGAAAAAGAAAAACAGCTGTACTTTCGCCGAAAGGAAAAGGTACATTAAATTTAAACGGAAAACAAAAAAGTTGGTTCGAACAATTACCTGGGGGAATGAAGAAACAGAGAGAAGGCCCGAGAGCCAGGAGCTCGAATGCGGCGGAGGTAATGAATTATAATTAGACTTGGCGATATTCTATGCAGAAAGGTTCCCATTTCTGCGGTAAGCGAGGAGTGCCAGTATCCTGATTCTTAACAAGAAAAATGTACTACGTTAATAAATTCAAATTTATGGGGAGATTTTGGGTCTTTATTTTTAAATATGTTGAACAAAAGCTTGTAACCTCGATAACCCAGTCGTCTATTTCTTTTGCACTATCAAATGAATTGTAATAGATCCTGTATAAAGATAGGTCCTTCTCGTCAATCAAAGGCTAATAAATTTTCTATAAAAATAAATAAATAATAATAATAATAACAATTATAATGTTTATTCCTTCAGTAGACTGTACAGGGTGTCCCACCGAAGACATGGTCTTTGATTACAGCTCTATCTGCAAATTTTGGGGTTAGGAATTTTGTATAATAACTGAACAGTTTGCAATCACTGGGGTAAAATTTGTATAAGTTGGTAGTTTTCTATGTTAATATTTGATATGTGTTTACGGCACGAACCGAAATCCAGTAATTTTACCATCAAGGTTGGACATTTTTTGAAATTTAATTTTAAACATATTCATCTTTTCTATATGGTGAATTTATATTGCAAAACGTGGAATTACTAACAAAACGTAATTGTTATTGAATAAGCGAACTTAGGTAACTTACCCGAGATAAGAATATCCTTATATTTATACTGCTTGTACACGGTTTCACATTTCGAACTCTGTTATTAAATATAACTACTTTTGTTCACATTTAAATGTTTTCTTTTCATAGAAAATTGATCATAATCGACGTACAAGAGTCTCGTGCGTATGATATCGTGGAGATTGGGCATTGTAAAAACACATATTGGAATAGAGAACATTTTGGCGACAGTCTCCCATAGCATCTCCTCACGTACTGAAGTAATAAAAAAGGGTTAACTAGTCATTCGTAATTTTTTTTTCATGCCAGCGTGTTTCAATCGGGAATTCTCACCCTGTGTGTCATCTGGCATTTGAGAGGGCATAGTTATAAATTAAAAAGTAATGAATATAGATGACACTGGGATGTTAAAAATTTGATTTTTACTAATTTAATTAAAGTATTTTTTTTATATACCGGGCTGTATGCTACTCTGTAGCGTTACAATACAGTTAAATACCCCTTGTCAGAAGGCGCAATTATGTCATCAGTAACCTTTCTCTTTTAAAGGTCTCACAACTGCGACCGGGTTTAAATCCCGACTGTATATTGGGGATAATGTTGTGTTCATTAAGAAATGCATTAAGTGGTTTGTAAATTACTTTTTCCATTAGTTTGGAAAAGGTAGGGAGTATACTAATTGGACGCAGATCTGTGTAGTTCTGGGGATCACTCTTCTTAGGCACGGATGTGACAACGGCTTGCTTCCAAATACATGGGAAATAGCTTTCTAATAGCACAGCATTAACTATGTGGGTCAAGTAAGGAATAATTACAGGACACCAACGTATCGATCATTGTTTTACTAACAAAATCAAGCCCAATGGCATTTGACTTAATTGTATTCAAAAAACAGGTAACTTCCTCTTCAGTAACAGAAGTAAATCTAAATTCATCTGACGTATTATTCACGCGGTTTAAATTATAAAATGATATTAACTTACCATTGACTTGACACTCACAAGGGAACCTCGCGAACTGTAAATCGCAGATTTTCATGAAACTTTGCCAGTTTGTAGACCCCATGAAGTGTTACTCAAGGACGTTTTCCGTTGCTGCGGAACTTCAACTTTAAGGGGTGTAATTCGCTCTTGTAATTTGGCCCAAATTTGTTTTTTTCTGAATAACTTTTAAACGGTAAGAGATAGAAAAAAGTTTCAATGGCGGACTTATACTGTTTAGTAAGTCCTTTCGATTGGTATAGATATTTATATACAAGATGTTCCAATAACCGTGAAATGACGTATGTTGTGCTTATTTTATCGAATTTCAGAAATCGGTTATAATGACCTTTTTTGTGATCGAATAACCTATAGAAGGGTAATTTAAAAATTTATACAGGGTGTCCACAAAAATCTAAATTTTAGCATATTTCCTTATTCTAAGGAGATACTCTGTATACTGGTATGTGGATGCATTGTACGTTGAAAATCAGTGTAAACTTATACCAGGCGCTAAATGGTTATATGTGATAGTTTTCGAGTTATATGCGTATGGATATATGTAAGATTATATTATCCCCGACAGCAGGCAGATGAAAACAATAGGTTACATAGTACACTAATTGCTTGCTTCTACTATTTTTGGAGAGATGTGATTAGCGAAGGTCTCACTTGTAGCTATTTTTATTTTATCTGGGACAATTGGCCAGAATAACTTGGCACACATATCCCTCGGTGCAATGTATATGAGAACTCATTTTTTATTTAAATTCAATTCATATAGGTTTGCAGTGGCAGTGGCTAACATGGTTCATATCAATTCAGCAAATATTCATCTGCTAATACTTTCATATAATCATAATGAAAACCAAATAACACAAAATAATCCCAGTAAAATAGAATTGCATGATGCGGTGAGAACTCTAATCCATACAAGTGTTCGCGAAACAACGTTTGCAGTAGAAACAATGGAAGCATTAGAATTTGGAGATATGGATCGTCCTCGAGTTATTGAAATAGCAGTTAAAGGCGAGCCTTCATTGTCCTACGATTTAGAAGATGCTAAAGAAGAGTATGAGGAGACATGCGCTTTGGAAGATAATAATGTTACTCCAGATTACAAAAGGAGAGCTGTTGAGTTTTGGACTGATTCGAAATCAAAGCGACGATCGTTAAGTTCTGTAAAAAGCAAATTTAGGAAAGTAACACTTATGTTTTCAACACTGTTTTGAGGATTTTCACTATCATGATGAAAAGTGATACACGAATTGGAAGAATGTATATACATATTTTCACTGTTGACTTTTATTAAAATAGAGCAAGCGGTTTGTGTCTTACACAAAATAAAATAAGATAATAATTTGTACGTCGATGGTACATTATAAGTATTCACGTCGATTGTACATGTAATGACTTGCACATTTCTTTAAAAACAATATGAACTCAACAAATATCAAGAAACTAATAAATCAATATTATATAATTTTATTTGCGTACCTATTTGCGTTATTTTGTATATACAGCGTAATATTAAAAGTATCAGGAACAATCTGCCGAAGTAGCTACATTTTCCTTTGTCTGCTGTCGGGGATAATATAGTCTTACATACATCCAAACGCGTATAACTCGAAAACTAGCACATATAACCATTTAGCGCCTGGTATAATTTTACACTGATTTTAGACATACAATGCAGCCATATAACAGTATACAGAGTATCTTCTTAGAATATGGAAATATGCTAAAATTTATATTTTAGTGGACAACCTGCATAACTTTTTAAATTACCTTTCTATAGACTATTTGATCACAAAAAGGACCATTATAACCGACTTCTGAAATTCGATAAAATAAGCACAACCTACGTCATTCCACGTTTATTGGAACACCCTGTATGTAAATATTTGTAGCAATCGAAAGAATTGACTAAACGGTACAAGTTCACCAATGAAACTTTTTTCTATCCCTTCCCGTTTAAAAGTTATTCAGAAAAAACCATATTTGGGCGAAACTGGCAGGGTGAATTGCACTCCCTAAAGTTGAAGTTCCGCAGCACAGAAAGCGTCCTTCAGTAACACTCCATGGAGTCTACAAACTGACAAAGTTTCATCAAAATCTGCGATTTACAGTTCGCGAGGTTCCCTTGTCAGGTAATGAATCGATAAAGAAGTTATTAATTTCATCAGGTCGCTGAAGACCCTCTGGGAGAATACTAACCACACCCCTGGCTATATTCAAACTCCGAAACTCATTCCAAAGCTTTTTATTGTTCTTTAGTTTAACAATACGCTTAAAGTATGCTTTCTTCTCATTTCTGATACTTAAGGTAGTTAAATTTCTAAGAGATTTGTAATATTCCCAATGACCAACACGTTTAGTCAACTTAAAACATCTCTTAGCTTTGTCTCTCAACGACATCATCAATTTAAGAGTATCCGTCATCCATGGAGCCTTCCCTCGGGTAATTCTCAATGTCTTGTATGGCGCAAATTTGTCAAATAACTGTGTGACAATACCATTAAAAAATATTTATTTTTCCATCGATACTGTCAACAGACTATTGCAGACTACTCGAAAAATCTTGGAAAAGTTACCCACATTTCGAAATTTTACAATGAAATATTCCAGGTTGCATGAAAAACACCTTCGAAAAATTACTCATAGTTATAGAAATATTACTTCTAAGAGTAAAATACCTGGTTTTAGGGGCACTAAATTGCCCCAAAATCGTACAGGAATTTTATCAAGAACTGTTTAGTGTGCAGATTTTAAAACATCAAAAGAACAACAACCAGATTTTCCAGTATGAATTAGTACCACCTACTAGTAATCAGTATAATTGTTCCAAAACGTTTACATAAAATATTTGTATTATGAGAAATTTTCTAACGTTTCGACATTTTTGCAGTTTCTGTACACTGTTGAAAACATTACGGTTTAATTTTGCGCTAGTCAAATATTTTAGTGTTGATTTTTCCAAACTTTGCCAGACGAGTTGACTACGCGTATTTAATATAAACAGAAATTACTAGAATTTCGTGTGAATTCTTTGTTCAGATATGAGGATTGACTATTTTTCTAGACATTCAGAAGCGTCAACCAATCAGAATTTTTCCCTCGGATAGAAATATAGAAACCCCACCTATTCTAATACAGTATTGCATTATACGCACCACCTGCATTACACGTGTATCTGTTTTCGTGTTTGATTCTCCGTATTAACATATCCAAACAAACCACCAAATGTGTCTGCCTTGCAAAGTGTAACCTCGTGTTATTAAACGTTAATTCCAGTGGGCATAAAAAATTTCAACGTCTTAAAGATGTATTGGGAACATCTATTTACGCAATTAGTTTAGACTTGAATCAAATAGCATAAACATTCACTTAATTTTATAATGGTTCTCAGAAAATCATTTTAAAATTGGTACGTTTAGTTGAAACCAAAACTTGTGAATGAGTGGTTTTGCATATTTATAATTGAGAAAACGTCTTAAAGACGTAAAGAGAATATTATAGCACTAAGAAATAGGAGTTGCATATTAAAAAGACGTTGGGTTTAGAAAATGGTGTTAAAACACCCAATAGATCGCATTCATTTAGTTAAACTGCTAGTAAATTTGTCTAGTCTAGATCAAATAAAATGTGACTAGAAATATTTTATAATTCCACGTGTCGGTTGGAAAAAATAACCCCTTAGCAATAGACAATACTTGACTATCTTTGCTCGTCAAATTTATACTTCTATAGTTCTCAACAAAATAACACGAAAAGAGTGTGGACCTCTCCTGACTATTAAATTAGTCAAAAAAGTGTTAAAATTTTCAGCAGTGTACATTTACCACCATACAGTGCGAAGAATTATCAGAAAAAATGATTTTTAGCAAGAAAAATTACCTTTTTTTTTAAATGTGTATGTAAGAGCGGGCTCAGTACCGACCATTACGGTACACCTCTGTAACAAGTTTATTTAAATGTTTAAATTACCTGCCTATAAGTTTAAAAAATAATCTCGTCAAAAAATATTTTCAGAAACTTCATCGGAAGTCTGCGAAAAAGTGGAATAGAGAGATATGCACGCTCATGGAATTTTCACAGATACGCGTTATATTAAAAGATGTCTGCGTACGTATGTAATATCCTTCGATGGCTTTGAAACACAGTACGCATATTTCACACAAACGCCCAAAGCTAAATTTCCATTTCATCCTTTGACTTCCGTATGTTTGCGTGCCAACCGGGTACGCGTTCCCGAAATTCTTAGCCATAAACATACCGAGATCCACGTCCGTCTGTCCAAACTGCTCCGGCCTGTAAAAACGAACAAACTGCGGAAAAGAATTTCCGTTATCCGTTTAAACGTTAGCAGACTATGCGTGAGTTACAGAAAATCGTTAGGGCAGGAAAAGGGGCCTGCGACGGGTCGATAGAGTGCGGGCGAATGTTTTCGCATAAAAAAAGTTTCAGTGGGGCCGGCCAAATGTACCGAAAAAGCGA
Organism: Protaetia brevitarsis; assembly: GCA_004143645.1. Classification (NCBI taxonomy): domain Eukaryota; kingdom Metazoa; phylum Arthropoda; class Insecta; order Coleoptera; family Scarabaeidae; genus Protaetia; species Protaetia brevitarsis. The sequence goes on from RXPK01000059.1 coordinate 2,607,960, forward strand.
GGAAAGTGATAAGACCACGGCGAAAGGAACTACTGGCCAGCTTTATTCATGAGACCCGCAATTGTATCGCCTCATCTACGAAGGAAAATGGATATAGAAGGACGCTGTATTTGCGAAGGAGGCGTAACTAATGTGGTCCTGGAGGAAACTGTGAATGGACTTGATTACCGTCTTTTTTTTTGTTCATCAACGCGATGGAATAACCACTACATATTTGTTGGATATCTAAAGCCTCCTTCATATCTGTAGATAATGAATATGACCGACGTGAACTTTTAAATAATTTTCATATCAACAGACATTTGCGTTACAGATATAAAGTTATGTTAGTTCGAATAGAACCTTGGATGCAGGTGTCTAGTTCAAATTGCGAAATATGATGATAATTATAGTATTAGCTAGCTGGAAGTAGATAAAAAGGAGACTACGTGATTTTCTTATATCCTATGCTTAAAATAGCAAAATAGGAAGAAAGTTTCCAGTTTCAGAAATTTATGTACAATCAACTCAAAAGTTATGAGCTAGATTCTTACGTATTTATTTATTTCAGGATGGTGTAACAAGTTTCAAGCATGAGACTCAAAAAAAATATTTTATTAAGAAATAAATAACAAAAAAAAAAATTAAAAAGAAAAGAATTACATTGCAATGTCCCAGGGGAGGGGGAGGGAGGAATAAATAAAGTTTCTTTATTCGATTTTATTTCCCTCGATGCTAGGTCGTAGCAGACCGGTAAAACGTCAGAGCTCGTAAATGTTATGTTTGGTCGCCACTGGATTTCTCTTTCAATGTAGAGCTTTACCTCATCAGTCGATGTCGCCTAGTTCTTCGGACAAATGAAACTAGATTTATCAACAATGGTTTATTTAACAGACATAATCGCTACTATTGAGCAATTGAAAATCCTCATTTAAAAACAGAATTTAGACACCGAGTCCGCTTCAGCTTTAACGTATGGTGTGGAATATTAGGCAATCGCTTAGTTGGTCCTATCATTTTCGAACATACGCTTACATACCTTCGATTATTACTAAATGGCGTTGAAACAATTTTGAATGGACTACCGCTGGCAGAAATGCGAAATTTGTAATTTCATGAAGATGGAGCTACGATACACTTTGCACAAGCTGTGAATCTAATTATTTAAACACGAGATTTTCTAATGAATGGATAAGAACTCGAGGGCTTGTGAACTGGCAGGGCCTATATCACAGACAGGTTTTAGAGTAAAAAAAACCACATTTTATGCAGAAATTCCAATAAATGCAATTCTATCTACCTGTTTAGATTAGGATTAGATTAGGATTGGGGTGGCCTATAGACCTGTTTCACCGCGACCTTTTCAGATCTATTGTGATCTCCTTTTTTTCCTAGAGGGCGCTCTCTAATTTTGCCCTCTTAATTAGGCCTATCATCTTTGAGAGCGGCTTCTTTATGTAGCTACTAGCTGTGGGGTTCTCCTCCCCCATTACTAGAAACCTTGTCCTCGCCAGGCCTTCACATTGGCACAGCACATGAACTGGTGTTTCTTCCTCCTCTTGGCAGTATCTGCAGGTTGCATCATCTGCCAGGTCTATGTTGTACATATGCCTATTCAGTCTACAGTGACCAGTCAGCAGACCTACGATCATTTTGACAGTCGTCCTGTCTTTATTCAGTAGATATCTCGTGAATTCAGGCCTCTGCTCCTTTAGGAACTCTGTCCCGGTGATTTTTGCCACCACTCTTTGGACTGATTATGTATCCATTCATTGATGATTTTTTTAATTTGCGATTTGGTAGTGCCGAAACAGGGGTCGGCTCCAACGAATGGCCTTGACGAACCTCGCCTGGCCAGCTCGTCCGCCGCCTCATTTCCTCTCACGTCCGAGTGGCTAGGAGCCCAGGCCAGGGTTACTTCCCTTTGGGTGCACACCTCATTTAGGGCGCTTACACAGTCCCAAATCAGCTTAGAGTCCACGCTTGTGGAGCTAATCGCCTTAAGTGTGGACTGACTGTCAGAGAAGATAGCGATACTTTTACTTGGTTCGGTACATCTTTCTATCTCTCGGACACAGTGATGAATTGCAGCAACCTCAGTTTTTTTAATCAGCCCCGTGCGATTTACTTATCGGTACTTGATTATGTAAAAGTCGGTGTACTGTGGACCTTGCGGCTCTTTGTACAAAAATATGTATTGATGACAGGTTCAGAATTACTTCAATCGCAGTGGTAGGGATCGATCTCAACGCCCCCATGGCGCACAGGCAGGCCAACCTCTGCATGCCACCCAATGCTTTGGCCGCCCCCACCTGCCGCGCCTTTGGCCACCACACTACTGCTCCATACGTTATCATGGGTCTAATTACCCTTGTGTACAACCACAGAGTCATCTTGGGACTAAGTTCCCAATTCTTTCCACACAGCCTCCTACACCTACCCAGGGCGATGGTGGCTTTGCTGGTCAATTTCTGGATATGTGAATTCTATGTGTGCCTTTGATCAAACCATACCCCCAGGGATTTCGCCTCTTCGACATATGGAATCCTTTCGCCTCCTATCACTAGTGGCCATAAGCCTTCTAGCGTTCTTTTTCTTGTGAACGTGTCAGCCTGTGTTTTTAGAGCATTGACTAATAGTCGCTCTTGTTTACACCATTTGTGAACCGTGTTTAGAGCGGTTTGCATACGCTCCACCAGAACCTTTGGAAACCGCCCTCTGACGACTATTGTAAGGTCGTCAGCATATCCAAGGCAATGGAATCCCTTACCGGTTCCGGATTAGGTCATTTACCAGGGTAGCCCACACCAAGGTAGAAAGAACTCCACCCTGCGGACATCCCCCTCCCGCCTCCGCCTCAATGGTTGTCTCACCAATTGTGGATGTGATTATCCTTCTTTCCAGGCTGGCTCTTACCCACTGTAGAAGCTTCGGCGCGACGCCCCTTCTCCGTAGAGCCCCGATAAGTGAATTAGTGGTAGCATTGTTAAATGCTCCCTCGATGTCCAGGAAAGTCGTCATGGCTATCTCTTTGTCTTCTATAGACTTTATAATTGTTGTCTGTTGATGTCATCTAAAGCGACCGCTGTAGATTTTCCCGGTTGATATGCGTATTGTCTGTCACTGAGTGGCTGTTCTCTCAGTGCGGTATCTCTTATGTACCTATCCACCAACCTTTCAAGAGTTTTCAGTAAAAAAGAGGATAGGCTTATTGGTTTGTATGATTTCGGCGTTTGATCGGATACTTTACCTACCTTAGGTAGGTATACCTTTACCTTTTTCCATGCAGTTGGGACGTATCCCCAGGCTATACATGCTTTGAAGATTTTAACGAGATGTGGCATCAATACCTCTATCCCATTCTGAAGTAGGGCGGGGAATATTCCATCCGTGCCTGCAGATTTGAAAGGCGAAAATCTGCTTAGCGCCCACTTGACTCTCGTGGGTCTCGTGATTTCTGCGGCCAGCCTCCAGTCTTATCTTTTTGGCCTATCTGGCGTACGTGTGGCTTGTGTAGGTTCCATTCGTTCTTTTGATGAAGCCCACCTCGGTCGCAGCACAACCATCCTTGGCTAGAACTTTATGGATTCGTGAACAAGCGGGAGTTTCGTTCAGCTCCTCGCAAAACTTTCTCCATGAGTCCCTTTTTGCCTTACGGATTTCTTAGTTGTACTGTGTCAGTTTACTTTTGTATTTTTCCCCTGCTGTGGTCGGATTTGGCTTTGTTGAACAGCCTACGAACCTCGGCCCTCAAGTTCTCTAAGTTCTTGTTACACTACTCTGTTTTGGGGCCTTTATAGCGTCTTGTTTTTTTTTCTGGGCAGTTTTCCGAGTATGGTGCCATAATGGCGTCATGCACTTGGTCTGCCGCTAGTTCTAGCCCTTCTATTACCCCCACAGGTGCCGTACCTCCCTCGAGAGGCTCCCTGAGGGATATTACATATCCTTGCCAGTTTATCCCCCTTGGATTTCTGTACATGACCTCGGTGAGAGTAACATTCAGGTCCAACATCCACTTGTTGGGATACTGCCTATCTAATTCCTCCCAAACGCTTATTTGAAAGTGCGCAGGAGCACCGTCTAATTACAACCAAAGTCTTTGTCGAATATTAATAGGTATATTTTCTAAAAGTATTGCTAAGTTATATTTTATAAATTGTAGAAACATGGCACCATTCAAGTGACCATCAAAAAGTATTGCCCTATCACGTGGTTTCCAACTACTCCGCCCCACAAAATAACAGACCGTCGATGTTGACGATTTAGGATTCTAAAGAAATTTGGATTCTTATCGCTGTAATAATGAAAATTATGCCTATTAACTAATCCCTTGTTATGAAAAGTTGACTCATCCAAAAATAGCACATAATCGAGAAAATCTTTGCTTTCTCCCAACTTTTCTAGAACCCATAAACAAAATTCAAGCCGCCGATCATAATCTACTTTCAAAAGTTCTTGATACAATTGTATATGGTATGGATAATATTTGTTCATCTTTATAATTCTTCTGATGCTTCCTCTGCTTATCCCTGTGGTTTTATTTATTTTTCGCTGACTTATATGCGGATTTTCAACAAGAGATTCGATAATTAAAATATTATTTCCTTCATTTCCGGTAATCGGTTTTTGTCGTTCTGTTTTCTTATAACACACACTTCCTGTACTTCAGAATACTTGCAGCAAATTTTCTAAAGAACGCTTATCGGAATGGCGTCTGTTAGGATATTTTTGCGCATAAATCCTTGATTCTAGCAAACAATTTTCTTCACATTCTCCAATTATTAAAATCATATCAATCCTTTCTGTTTGAGGGTAATTTCTCATTCTAAATAATTAAAATGCTTTTTAAATAACCACGGACAACAATGATACGCAACTCACAAGTTCTGTTATTGTCAAATGACTTTGTGTATAATGAATAATAGCGATACCTTTGTTTAAGCCTACTTTTGAAAAAGAATTGATACACTGTTGAAAATATTACGGTGTTGGCGTTAATTTTGCGCTAGTTAAATATTTTAGTGTTGATTTTTACAAACTTTGCCAGACGAATTGACTACATGTGTTTAGTAGAACAGAAATTACTAGAATTTGGTGTGAATTCTTTGTTCAGATATGAGGATTTACTATTTTCTCTAGACATTCAGAAGCATCAACCAATCAGAATTTTCCCCCGGATAGAAATATTGAAACCCCACCTAATCTAATACAGTATTGCATTATACACACCACCTGCATTGCACGTGTATCTGTTTTCGAGTTTAATTCTCCGTATTAGCATATCCAAACAAACCACCAAATGTGACTGACTTGCAAAGTGTAACCTCGTGTTATTAAACGTTAATTCCAGTGGGCATAAAAAATTTCAACATCTTAAAGATGTATTGGGAACATCTATTTACGCAATTAGTTTAGACTTGAATCAAATAGCATAAACATTCACTTAATTTTATAATGGTTCTCAAAAATCATTTTAAAATTAGTACGTTTAGTTGAAACCAAAACTTTTGAATGAGTGGTTCTGTATATTTATAATTGAGAAAACGTCTTAAAGAGAGAATATTATAGCACTAAGAAATACGAGTTGCATATTAAAAAGACGTTGTGTTTAGAAAACGGTGTTAAATCATCCAATAGATCGCATTCATTTAGTTAAACAGCTAGTAAATTTGTCTAATCTAGATCAAATAAAATGTGACTAGAAGTATATCATTATTCCACGTGTTAGTTGGACAAAATAACCCCTTAGCAATAGACAATACTTGACTATCTTTATTCGTCAAATTTAAACTTCTATAGTTCTCGACAAAATGACACGAAAACAGTGTGGACCTCTCCTGACTATTAAATTAATCAAAAAAGTATTAAAATTTTCAAAAGTGTAGGAATTAATATTTGAAATAGAAAACTCTAAATTATTAAGAAACTATAACAAATAGGTATAGGAAGCATTTATACAATCTTAAAAATCGTTAAAATTAGAATCTAAATATGGTAATAAATACAGGCGTTTCCATTTAAAATAAGAAAGTTACTTTCCTTTAAATATAGCGAAAATTAAAAGTGTGTTTTTGTTCACCCTGTATATTTTTTTGCATTACTTTTATTTTATTATCAAGTCTAATACTTTAGTTAAAAAATAAATATAGTTTAAAATATCTGTACATCTATACATTTTGAAGAATAGTTAATTATCTCGTAAACGAGTTGAGCTGGATATAGGAAACCTAACACCAACTTGCTTTTATTTAGTTAGCCACAGCTTTTGAAGCCAAAATTTAATATAAATTAAATATTTGAATAGAATATTTAATTTTCATTAATTACTGATTCCAATTTACATAGTTTCTGGGCATTGAGAACATGTCTATACTGTTGCCTTTTGAAAATTTAATCAGCGAAATAATTTTTAATATCATAAATTGCATGGTACACGTCAAATATTTGTTCGGAAATTTGAAATTGCTTCGTTTTAGCGTTCTATATGCGAGCGAACGATGGTTTGGATTCAGTCCTGACCGTTTTGGGACGTCATCGGTTGCAATATATATGGACAGTTAAATATTTGATGACGCGGCCTTGAGTGCATTGATTTAAAGTTTCGCGTCACGTCGCTTGCACGCTTCCTGTCTACCCATGAATTAGTTACAAAAATAAAAGCGTGATGTTACCGGCTCAGTATTCTCCTATTACCTCAAGCCATTAGCACTTTTCCGAAACACATTACGAATGCAAAACGTCGATATTTCTGCATGCAACAAGCGTGAATTGCGACACAGTGGAAACTTACAACGTGTAATGTGGAAAAGTCGCACTGTTCCCTAAATTTCAACAATTTATTTGAGGCAGTTCTGGTGCTTCGAATTTTTTTAAACCAACGCGGTTATAAGATAAAAGAATGTTGAAATTATTTTGATTTTTGGGAATGTTCTTTTAGGATGTTTCGTAGCCTCAGTACAAACTTCAATTTTATTTTCTTAAGCTGGTTTTAACACTTGTCAATATTTTCATCAATTTCTAGACTTTAAAATTGATCAATTTGTAGCTCTTGAACTGGAACTTGTTGCCGTTTTATACTTGTCAATAAATATTAGGATCTTCATAGAGATCAATATCTATTTCTTAAAATAGAACTTGCTGCTGTATTACATTTGTCAATTAATAGAACTTGAAATCGGGAATATTAGAATTGGTTAGTTTCTTTTGTAACGTTCGGGGTGGTAGCGCTCTGTCACAACAGGGATATTATTATTTCTTGGAGTGATGTTGCATACTTAAAACCATATATATAATACTACTATATTGCGTGTCTCGTATAAAACCAATGATAAAAATTTTCGCCGATGAAGGGAGATGGAAATGAGTTTCTTTGTCTGACATGGTTCTACGATTGTTTGCGCATGTGCGAACGAAGCAATTTGTAGTGATGGGCATAATCGAATGATTTCAATAATCAAATGATTGTAATAATGGAATGATCATTCGTTGGAAGAAGAGTACAAATTTTTCCTCATTTGTTAAGAGAATGACCTTTTTTTTAAAAGTGATATATGCAACGAAATTTAAACCTTTATGCCTCTATAAATAACGATAAGAGATGTACTAATTCTGTAAATACACAAAAGTGGATAGATGAATTCGTAATAAATACTGGTAAATAATACATTGATGTTCAATATTTATTTCAAACTATACTATAACAAATTCAATCAATTTACATTGTTTACAAAACACAATAGGTATTACACTGATAAAAAAGGATTCTTTTTAAAAGCTAGCAAAGTAGTTGGGAAAGGTGAATAAAAAACCACTTTTACATTTAATGAATTTGGAAAAGAACCAATTTGTTATATTTCTGATGTATGTTCTCATCCTTTGATGATAGTTTTCTCTCATGATACAATCGAATAGATATGTAGCGTTCAATAATTAATTTACATAATTGCATGCAATGATTATTAAAAATCCCTTGACTCAAAATATGTAAATTCAGTTTAGGGGTATTAAAACTGAGAGAATTCTATTCCATATAAATGCTTTTATAGAACATCTTCCCAAGGTGTGAATGTTCGTGTAACCATCGCTATCTTTTGCTATCACGGGATGATGAGAGAAAGGCGGCAGCATATTCATGCAGGTTCATATGAAGTAGTGTACGACTTGTGGTAGTCGGTTGTATATTTCAAGTTTCAAGAAATCCAGTATTACCTGCATAATTCATCTCCATTGTTTCTACAGTAGGAAACTGGGTACTTCTATCATCTATTACTAAAATCTCGTCGATTGATAGCCACTACAAATAAAAATATACATGCAATATATCGAAATAGAATGGATATATTAAAAAGAATATTTTACCTGTTTCTTTAACTATATGTATATCAGTTCTCGATGTAGATGTACTTTTATCTGTTACTGTAGGAATTGATGGTATGGCTGTGGATTTTAGATAGAGACTTTTTCGCCAAGTATTTTTTGCATTTGGTTCTATAAAATCCTCCGGAAGAAAATGAGCCGAACAAATCAATAAAGTTGTTACATCATCTTCATTTGACAATCCACAAACATTTTTTCAGGCAGATCGTCTGTTGTCGTCTTTAGGAAATCTGAAGAAAATGTAAGTTTATTGTTACTACAATATATTCATTTTATAACTACATGCTTTACCTATGCGTAGAAGCTTTCACGTTTTCCTTTGTTTGTTGATGGCCACACAAATAGCAATATCTTACCATCTTTATATTCCAAAAAACTAAATATTTATACAGACTTCAATTCTAATTCATGACAGTTAAAATAATATAAAATAATCAACAGCAATGGATATAACCACAATATCACCAATAAACAATGATCAAGCGTTAACACACAGTTGTCAACGAGAAATACATGTGAAATGAAACAACTGACCAACATCAACATGTGCGAGAAAGATGCATGGTTATTTAAGGTTCGCGCATGCGCATAATGCAGCCAGAACGTTGTGGCATATCCGATATAGCTGTCTCCCTTTGATTTCGGAATTTTTGAGCACATACCCGCCATATAGTAGTATTATATATATGCTTAAAACAAAGGCGGGTAAAGGTTTGAGGTTAAGCATTCTCTGTCTCGAAGATTTCTTCGAAGGATTTATGGTGGATTTGATCAGAGATACACATACACATATGAAGGGTGCACGGGAATAACGATCAAAGTCCATTTTTTTTTTGTGAAAATGAGATAAGGGTGCCATTTTGTAGGAAATTCTGAGTATTATAATAATGCGCGTTCAAACTGTTTCAAAAACGGTCGTAGTCCGTAGAAATCAAAGTTGGTATAATGTAGTTTTGTTTTGAACCTTTAAGTCGCAAACTTTAAAATTCATTTATCTCTTAATGTATGAATATGGACTTTGATCGTTATTCCCGTGCACCCTTCATCTGTATTGGTATAACCTATGGTATAAATGGTACAAATAATGGTATAAATGGTATAAATTTGGAAATCTCAAAGTGACAATTAATTTTGCTTTGACAGGTACTGCACTTTTTAAAAAAATATCCTCTTTTGATATTGTGTTTTCAATTAAAGTTAAACACTTGGTGAAAGTGTTTCTGTTTATTCTCAAGAAACACTGAAATTGTTCTGGATCTTGTTTAAATTCATGGTGAACTAAGTTTTTGGGAATTAGCCATGGTCTGACCCACCGCACCGTCTTGTTGGTTTCAGAGTAGCTGTAATCTTCATCACTTCGATTAATATTAAGGAAAATACAGTTTTCCTCAACTTAGACAGTCTCTCTTGTCGTCTTCTTGATATAACTTTTTTCATTTTCTACAAGGGCTTTTATACAAAACAAAAAATATATGTACAATTTAGATACCTTTTCAGAAGAATCAAATAATAACTGCCAATAAACTAGTAAATATACAAATAGTAAATATCGAAACTAAAACAGGTGGGTACAATAATACAACGTGGATGTAATCAAATATATATGACATGACCAGAAGTATAACTCAACCACAATTGCACAATAGTACCTCGGTAACCAGGTTATAACATTAATCTGAGTTAATTATTTCACGAGTACCAATTACGGAAATTCCTACAGAATTGAAGATAATTTGATGCAAAAATAGAACATGTTCTAAGTATGTTAGTTTCTAGAGCTTGACCAAGTTCTTGAAATCAATCAATTTCTTGACAGATGTAAAACAGTTGGATAATCATCTTAAACTTGAACAGAACTTAAACTAGAAATTCAACTTAAAATCGTGCTAGATGTTGACAAGTGTAAAACCACATTATAAACCTTATCCAGTAGTTTCATTAAGTGTCGGCGCCTTTGATGTTTTGTCTATCAATTTAAGGAAATTCGCGATGGCGTTTGGCGGCTATATTTCCAACTAATAATTGCAAAGTGGGTACGAAAGTAACCTATATACTCAAACAGATTGACAATTGACAGAAAGTCGTACAACATCTGTCACTTCTATAATAAAATGACAGAATGGAACGACTTTGTAGGTTAGATTTTTGCTTGTAAACTAATTCAAATAGTTTTAGTTACAATTTCACCCACATATGCGACACCACGAATTTCCTTGGACGCCATGTTTGAAACCCATGTTACCGACGATGTGAAACTACTGGATATACATATATACTGTGGTAAAACCATTATTGACATCAAGTCCTCCAAGTCCTAGTTATTGATCTAGAAATTGACAAGTGTAAAACCAGCTTTAAATACCATGTTTAGATTAGCTCTTTAGTAAGATTTTAAATTGTACTTCAAATTGTGACAGCTGTCAGTGGAAACTGTTGCATTTAGTTATATTATTTTATCACCTCATGTTAGAGATAAAACACAAAACATTTATTAATGAAAATTACTTTAGAACTAGTCGAAAATGAGATTATGGAGAATGGGGTTGTTTCGTTAATCAGTGCATCTAGGATTTCTGGCACCAGTTTCCTAATCTGGCAATTACTTACAGCTTCTAGGCCATGTTCATGCTTGTATTGACAAAGTTCGTGCAACTGTCACAGCAACTCGTAAACCTGGAGGTGGTGGACCTAAGAAACGGGCCGCAAATTTCGTAGTGGATATTCGATGTCGAATGGATAACTCACCTAAAAAATACATTTCAAAGCTTCCTCAAGAAGTTCAGTTATCAGAGTCGATAAATATTATAAACGATATAAAACCAACTATGACTATGGGTGCAGACTGTATTCCTTCTTTCATTATCAAGGACTGCAGATATGTTTTATAACAGCCCCTGTTACACATTTTTTATATGATCTTGCGTCAGCGGAGATTCCTCGATTGCTGCAAGCGCACTAAGGTTGTACCGCAGTATAACACAATAAGGACAAGCTCGCCAAAAATCCTTTGTTCTTTAGTGGTCCGTTTTGAATGACCTTTAAGCCCAACTGCCATTTTGTAGAACTGCTGCCGGGAATTTTCAAACGTATATTATAAAGGAAGTAGAAAATAGATTTAAAAAATACACAAATTTGTGCGTTTTGCTGTGGTTAGACAACCCAATTTGCTGGTTATTGGTTGGTTTCCTTGCTAAATCAGCTGTTTCAATTTACCGAGAATTTTTCACAATTTAGATTTTGGTTTGTATAAATTTAGTTAAAGAGTTTATTGTATCATTTTAATTTTATAGTGTTAAGTTTTTTTAATTAATCCATTCATTTATTTGTCTTGTGTTGTTTAATGCGGATTCTATTGAATATTGTCGAATGTAATACGACTGCGTTGTACGTTTTCGAGAGAGGAATTTTCGTAAGAAAAACTATTGTAGAGATTTGTTAGGACTTCCTTGTTCGACTATTGACGTGAGTAGATGTATTTTTAAATCTTTGTTGCCATTTTGTATTTCTTTTTGATATTGTAAATTTCGCATTAATTGTTTTTTATTTAGTCGATCCAGGATTTCTTTTTGCAATAATTGTTAATATATTGAAGTGTGCACATTATAGATATAAGATCAATTATTATTTTTTGTTTAGGAAGATATATTTTTAGTTTTTTTCTCTCATTTATATTTTAAAGAGTTAATTTTCTGTTTTCCAATTTTGCTGTTTCATTTTTAATTATCAATCACCTTGTTTGGGTGAGTAGTAGCATTGTTCTTGCATTTAGTTTATCTTTTTTTGTAAATTTCTAGTAATTGTCCACACTTAGTTTATTTTAATTTGTGAATCCACGTGGATAGTATTTCAAAGGTTGCGTATTTTGGATTATCTTCCTGAACAAACAAATTTTTTGCTTTGCATAGGAAATAGCATTGTCCTATTTTAATTTAGAGTCAAGTGCAGTTTTTATTTTAGGCCAGAACCTTCAGTTCAAGGTTTTTTCTGCACAAGTTGTAATTTAACCCAATTTGAAAAATAAATTTGATTGTTAATTAGCATCTTTGGGTTAAAAATTCTTTTCTTTTATTTTATATTAAACCTCTTCAATTTTTCGGGTAATTAAGAATGTCTGTTTTTATTCACTCACAATTTACTTTTCGTGGTTGGATTCGAGTTTTAATTCGCGAGAGTAACTCTGAGGTTAATAGTTCTTTTTTGTTCAATTTAAAAAACTTTTCCGTTGAGCTAGTTAATTTTTTTATTTTCTTGTTCATTAAAAAAAAAGTTTTGCATTTTCATCTAATTCAATCAGTACACAGCAGTACTTACACAGTAATTCTGATTTTGTTGCAAATATTTATGAACAGTTTATAGTAATGAAAAACACGATTCCAGTAAAATGACGTTTGATTAAGTGATACATATATTTGCAATTGTTTTACGATAATTATGTTCATATTATTTCCTTTTTGTGAAATAAATCTTTGTTTATATTTTTGTAGTGTAAAATATTCTTTCAGGAATAAATATGTTGTGGTTCTTTCTCAAATAAATTAATAATCAAATTTCTGACACGAATACACAAGAACTTTTAATGAGGGTATGAAGAGTTATGACTATATCGTTCTGTGCGATACAAAGATTGTTCCTTTTTATTCGACTACTTCATATCTAACATCCGACCCTGCACTGGTTTGTCAATATTAATGTCCGGGAGTGCACAAGTGGATAGAGTTCAAACGTAGACTATATAATATCGAATTGTCTATAATGTGAATAAATGCGATTAAAATTTATACTAGTATAATGCAGTTCAAACCAAAATCACATTATTTTAAAAAGTGAACATAAAATGAATTAGGTTAGTTATTGCGATAAATAGCAATCTAGCTTAAAATGTGTATCTAACAAATAAATTGATTTAGTGTGACCTAGGAATCTCTGCACGACGATAATAGTTCTTCTTATTCATGTACTTTCTTAATTCTTGTCGTGTCATATATATTAGATTCATTCGCAAATTCCAAGAAACTGCGACCATCGTTAGCATCAAATTTATCTTGCGAGAGTGACTGGCACTACAACATGATACCCATTGGTATCTTCTTTCACGGTTGTTTAAGTTATTTCACTTAAACCTAACAATATAATATATAAGAAAGTATGTAAATGTTATGGCCACTGGCCACCGATCTTACCTTTTACACAAGAATATCATGGTTCATTAAATGTTTTTAAAACTGCAGGGGTTATTCAAAACTAATAAAATACGTAAAATAAATAATATAGTAAATCATGTAGATTAAACGGAGGAGTAAACTAATTTGTGTAGATACGAACGTAAACAATAACAAACTGCCATTTTGGGAAGCTGGAAGTTAGGCTAGAAATTTGGACCCCTATGACTCATCCATTGTCCTTACTCGGTGTGCTCTGGTTGTACCTGTGTTTAAGGCGAGAAATAAGAGCAAAATCAAAAGCTACAGACCAATATCCCTTATTTGTAATTTTGGCAAACTATTTGAGCTTATGATCTCTAAACCTATTTATAATCATGTGATCACTCAAATCTGGATCCGTCAACACGGTTTTATTAAGGAAGATCGACCGCTTCTAATCTGTGTTCTTTTACGCATTTTGTGTCCGGTGTTTTGGATGAGCAGAGTCAAGTTGACACGATCTATGGAGATTTCTCCATGAAGTATTTGATTCTGTGCGCCATGAAAGGATTTTATTAAAACTGGATTTGTTTGGACTTTCAGCACAACACAACTATAATACAGGGCATCAGGGTTTCAATTTTGATGTAATAACAATTATAGAAACGGAAATTTATTATCAAAAAAGATTAATTAAAGAAATGATAAACATAAAAAAAAACATAAAAACAGCATTAATTTTAGAGAAGATATAGAAGACTTTTGATTTATTTTACATTTTATAAATATTTAACTTTGTAAGTAATTACTTTATTCTAAATTTTTTTACATCATTTCGTTTTATGATTGCAAATATTGAGGCACTCATGGAAAATTTGATTTAGGAGACCGAATATCCAAATATATTTCTATTTGCCATATTAATACAGAAATTTAGTTGATTAAATCACGTTAAATTGGCGCCAGTACAATTAAAATCATGTACCTACCCTTACTGGAGAAAGAATGAAAAAAAAAGGTGGAACTTTTGTTACAGCTATCCTGTTAACTGGTATCGTTGGACCTTTTTCCGAATGAGTTCATTTCGAGCACGAATTGGCACGTAGCGTGGAAACAATGAATCTTGCGATTACTAATGATACGTGAAACAAAATTGCCATTACCAGATTGGCCCGTAATAATTCTCTTGAATTATTTCATCCATATAATGGACCTGATAGCAGTAACATCATATTTCATGCGAACAAAAGAAATATCGTGTTGAAGTGGTAAAAGTTTTTTTTTTTTTTAATAATGTGATATTTTATTTGTATTGATTGAAAAAAAGTAATTTCTAGCTTCGACTTAGTCGAATGCTAGCAAAACACGTAGCAAGTTAATTAATAGTATGCCTTAATAGCTTACTATTAGCTTTAATAAAGAACTTCTCAATGGTAGTTGTTACATCTATTTTGAATTTTTAAATTTTCCCTCGTTAAATAGGAAGGCGCGCAGGCGCAAATGTGTTGCATGATGTTGGCGGTTTTTCGAGAGGTGTGTGTGAACGTACAAGAATATATGTCGGTACAAGCGATGTAACAGCTGTTTCAAATAAACCCAAGAAAATATTACTACAATGTTTTTCTTACGATAACAACTATAACAGTAGTAATGATGACATAATTGGGAGGAGAGGTAGCATCCATATGATTTCATTCTTACCAGTGTTATCGTACACCTCATAATCTTTACATTTGCAAGATAAATACTGTATCATATCTCCCTGAATATCCTTATTATACAATACCGCCTATCATTTATCGCATTTTTTTTCTTTTCTCGGCACACTTGCTTAATATTTCTTCTTATTTTCAGGGTTTTTTTTTGTAAAAATCACCTTTTTTGATAATTGCTATTTTGGAACTGTTCTACTGATTACTAGTAGGCGATATTAATTCATATTAGACAATTTGTTTGTTGTTATTTTAATGTTTTAAATTCTGTCACGCACTTTGCTACAATTTGAACATGGAATATCCGAAACAACTTACATGCACGTTGGAATTAATTTAGCATTATCTGTTAAAAATTCACCCAGAAATTGAAACAAAAAGCTCTTCGTTCCTTACACCAAGAAAAGAAAAAAAAACGTGATTACATCCATGAAAATAATTGACTTTTATAGAAGATGACTAAGCTAAGTAATGCTGAGATTCTGTGCAAATATGTAACGCCTATAAATTTATCTGCAAGTCTCTTAACATCCATAGTACATGCTTACAGTTCTACAGATAATCTTACGGACACTACAGATATGCATAGAAATCTCACCATAAGCTACAGATTACAGGTTTGGAAACCTTAAGAAAATCTTAAAGTTTAAAAAGTTGAAAAATTACAGAATCGTCAAGAATGCAGGTAAAATTTAAAAATATACAAGTTCATAGTACAAAGCTAAACCTGGACGACTGGCAAGCGAGCAGATGGTATCGGCGGACTCGTTGCAAGCGAAATTGAATCTTATGCAGATTTATATTTTTCTTTTGATATAAATAAGCGAGCCGATAGGAAGTGTAAAAAAGTACGTGGTCAATCGTAAGCGATGTTTATAAAAGAAAGCTTACGTTTGGCAATAACAAATCTTGTGTTCGATTTTCGCCTAAAACACCGAGAGAAAAAAGTGTTGTATTAACTAATAAAATGGTGTATTGAACACTTTTTTCTTTTTCAATATGAGCAATGATATGTTAGTGTTAATGCAATTCGTAAAAAAATGTTAAATTGTGTTAGTTAACTGAATAATAATAAATGTTATGAGAAACAGACTAAGCGTGATTCTTTGAACATGTACTTAATTTTCCATTAACAATTTCTACCTGCTAATTGAATAGTACAACAACATTATCCCAACACAGTTACTTGTTGTAGACACACGAAGTAATAATTGTCTCTATAATTTTATAATATTTAGTACTATAAAATGTTAATTCAAAACTTATATTGTTTCATTTAACCTACCTGTAGTATTCATCGAATGACTATTTGCATATAATCCAACACCTTTAGGTGGTTATACGAAAAAGATTTTCTTGTTAGTGGAACCATTTTCGATTTTGCTTAAAATCACGTTACTGATCGGGCGAGTTTTTAATTTCATCGATGGATGCATCGATTACTGTATCATTAATGTATTAAACAGAGATATACTGTAATCGATGGATCTATCGATGAAATTAAT
Organism: Protaetia brevitarsis; assembly: GCA_004143645.1. Taxonomy (NCBI): domain Eukaryota; kingdom Metazoa; phylum Arthropoda; class Insecta; order Coleoptera; family Scarabaeidae; genus Protaetia; species Protaetia brevitarsis. The sequence continues at coordinate 2,624,673 of RXPK01000059.1, forward strand.
CAATCAGCCTGCACCTTCAGCAATTAGTCCATTGACAGCAACGCATAGCTGTATATTGCCTAATTAGGAAGACTATAGTAGGTAATAGAAGAAAAACATTTACGGCATCATATACTAAACTTTTATTAGCTTAATAACATAACTAAAAAATTATAAAGGTTTTATTCATACATTTGAAAGGAAAGTGCAATTTAACGTTTCATAAAAAATCATTAATAACAACATTTAACCAAAATTCGTTATCAGCATTTACCGATCTCGTAATACTACCCACCAAATAATCATTATTTTCAACGGAATTGGTTTTTATCATCTAATCGATTTACTTAAACAGTTAGAGGCAAAATGATTTTTACGATTACATTTACCACATATTTTACCATAAGCTGGACAACTGTTTTGCGCATGCATAAAATTACAACGTGTACACCGACCTGTTCTAGAATTGTTCGAATCCGTTACAAACGATCTTATTTGAATTTGCCGGACACCTCTTTCCAATGATCTTCCATCCTTGTGCGGCCCTTGGGTGAAACGTGTCTTCTGTCTTGCTCCTGCATCCGGCTGTCGATCGATGCGTTTTCCAGCGTAATTTCAATATTATTTAAAATTTCTCGAACTTCTTTTCCTATACAGTGTAACAGCGTCGCTGCTTGTATTTCGGCTGTTTTCTCATTGCAACCACTCGCGGTAGAATATAATTCCCAATCTTCTTTGAATTGCCTCCAATTTTTTGCTAGGTCGCCCTCGATTTTCATCTTCTCGGGTTGAGATACATTCTCCATTTTGTTTTGTTCCTTTCTGACCCTTTTCTTTATAATTTGTTGCACTTTTTCTTCCTTTCACTGATTTTTTTTTGTATTTTGTTTGTTTTTTATTCTGACTGCACCATGTTATATATATATACTCCGGTATTGATTATCTTTATTATTCAATATTAATGTTACAGAAGCTTACAAACATAGGTCTTATTGCTACGGAGGTTGATATTTAAAGAACACTTTTTTCAAATGTCAAATCGACAATTTGTGGGATTAAACCAACAAGATAAAATATTGGTTACGCCTGAACACTATAATTTTGTTAAATTAACTCTAAAGTGTGCAACAATATAAATATGTTTGTTTCAAATAGGTGCATATGATTCACTTAAATGCAACATGGTTAAATCAATGCTCAAATTCGTGACACTACGAAAAATGTTGAAATAACCATTTCATTTCTCTCAGTGAATATAAATCATTTCGAAATAAGATTTTAAAATACATATTTATTTTTTCCAAACATTAGCCCTCCTAGTAAACAAAATTCAAATTTCCTGCAATTATATTTAGTAACTTAGCTTTAGTGTTGAAGTTACTAAAAATAATTGAGAGAAATTTGAATTTGGTTTACTGATGGGCTACTTCACCGATACTTTTACTAAAAACTTCCGAATACCAAAACCACGCGATAACTACCGCTTAGGTATGATATTTAAACAAATGCAGCAAATCTTTTTAGGACGGTCTATTTAATCTATAGTTACAAAGTTCAATTGTATTACCCACTTATATTGAATTGATTTGTCGAAATTTAAAAGATTATGCTTAAGAAAATTAAATGAGAAATGAGAAAATTTAATATACGTAATAAATCATTATTATTTATAACAGCTATAACATATAGGCTGAGTTTTTTATCTTGAGACAACGGAATATCTCTAAAACACTGCATCAAATCAAAAAAATATCTGAATAAGATTTGTTATAATGTAGGGGGCTCGCTGAATGGTGTCGAACTCGATCCCCCATCTCACGTCCCCAGAGTGGGAGGGGGGACAACTCCGAAATCTTAAATGAGAACCCCCATTTTGTATTGCAGATTCGAATTCTACGCCATCAAGTATGTAGTTTTTGTTTGAAACTTTTTTGATTCGTAACAGATTGCGCTGTAATCGCAAAAAACATGATTGTGAACGTCTAGGTAAAATACACAAAAAACAGAAGCAAGCAAAATGATTTTGTGTTTTTTTATTTTAATTAATTAATGTCAAATTCATGTATTATTCTTTAAATAACCATACAAGAATGTCGCTCTTCGAATAGTGATTTCTATTAATATTGCGTTGTGCAAAAGTGTAATTAAGATGCTATACATAAACACTTATGGTTAGTTAATGAATTTGACATTACTCCCATTCAGAGCCAGCTACAAACATTTTAAGATAGGGATACTTAGTCTGTTTAACAAAAAGTCGTTCATATCTCAAAATCTATTAAAGATAGGTATATAGGGAATGCTGATATAAAATCATAGGGGATGATATTTACTTCCTAATTTCAAATTAAAATACAGGTGTTTTATTAAAAAAAAAAAATGAGTTCAGCATTTGAAAATATGTCACTTTGTTCCTCAGTTTTGAACACCCTGTACGTTAGAATGTAAACTGTGTGTACCGTTTCTTAGGGTTATATCTACATTCATAACATAGCAAATTTGGAGTCTCTACTTGCAGTATTAACCGAGATATTAATTTCTCAATGATGCAATAATTATGACTAAAAAAGAAAAAAAGAAAAACTTAAATAATTCAAAAACGGCAACATGTAGCTATAGGAATAGCTAACGAAAACTAACGTATTTATGGTCGTAGAATCCAAAAATGAATAAAAAATTATATCATTCTATTTAAAATAACAAAGGTGACGTCCGATCAACCGGAAGTGATATTTTGGTTAAAGTATTTCACATTTATAGTTCCAATCGAACGGATATTGGTGCCAAAATCTCAAATATAAGTAAATAATAGAACGCCATAAACTTTTGATGAACCACTTACGTGGAATAGCCTGTATACTTAAAATAATTTTAAGGGTATTAGATGTCTAGTTTCTTGAAAAAACTTTAAAAACTATTACAGATATTGGTGCCAAAATTTCAAATATAAGTAAATAATAGAACATCATAAACTTTTAATGAACCACTTACGTGGAATATCCTGTATACACAGCTCTAACACAATGTTGGTTTGTTTGAAATATAAACTTGGTGCAGTGAAAACATATTTCGCGTTGATATTACCAATCTTTTTGTGTTCTTGTTACTTAATTTAGTGTCCAACCAACATTTTATGTTAACACTGTTTTATGGGTTGAGTAAATCCATTGGTTGTGTTGTTTATATTCAACCCAAAAACTGGGTTAGATTAACGCATTTTGCGTTGACTAAACACATTTTTTTCTCAGTGTAGGAATTTTACCAACATTTTTTTAGTGTACACTCAAAAAATGACAAACCCCGTGACTTTAATTTTGGGTGCATTTATACAAAATCATTTTTACTTGATTGGGAGGATTGAATTGACCATGCTACTTCATTTCCTCATAAATTACGCCGAACAGTAAATGCAAACAACACTACCTATAATGAAAGAACTTCGATTAATCAGAAGGTAAATAAGACGGGACATTTTCCCCAATTGAATCCTTCCTCGCGTAACTTACATTAATAATGATCGAATAACGACGGAAAGGAAACCGTTCGATATTTTCCAAACTCAAACAGGAACCTGTTAGGACACTTCACATAGAAGAACAAAGGTTAGTTCTAACGTTTCGACCTCTGAATGCCGTATATACGAACGGTGAACTCCTCCGTCCAGAAGCAGAAATCGATACCCCGGCCGCTAACGAAAAGACGACGCGAGAAGGGAGAAATGGGTTTGGTAGTGCGGCGCGGGCAGAGACGGACAAAAACGAGTTTTCTATTGTTTCAAGCGATAGAGGGAACCCATAAAACACTAGCGTCTTCGAACTTTTTCCATTTCTGCTCCGACGGAAAAGATACCCGAACTCAGAACGCGCGAGATTGTAGACCCTTCCGAGCAGCGACGCTATTTTACAGTTGTTTGTACCGAAAAAATAGAGAGAACTTTCTGTATGATTGCCGTACGGTATCCGAAGAAGATCTGTTCGGTATTGGACGAAGTTTGAGTGTTGAATGTAGCGGTTTTATTGTTAATTTCAAAGGTTTTGCTAATGTTGTAATATGTATCGGTTTGCGATAAAAAAAAGTATGTTTATAAAACCACACATTTTCAATACACTGTTGAAAATTTTAACACTTTTTTGACTAATTTTAATAGTTAATAGGGGTTATTTTGTCCAACTGACACGTGGAATTATAAAATACTTCTAGTCACATTTTATTTGATCTAGACTAGACAAATTTACTAGCTGTTTAACTAAATGAATGCGGTCTATTGGGTGATTTAACACCGTCGTCTTTTTAATATGGTTATTGCTTACCTGTTTCTGGATATTTTTTCAGGTATAAGTGGACAAATCGGCAAGTATTAACAGCCACAGTTTACAATGTATCTATGTATATGTACTGTCCTTGTAACTAATTTAATGCGGAATTTTATATGACTAACAACTCTTTTATTTCTTAGTGCTATAATATTCTCTCTTTAAGACGTTTTCTCAATTATAAATATACAGAACCACTCATTCAAGTTTTGGTTTCAACTAAACGTGCCAATTTTAAAATGATTTTTTGAAAACCATTATAAAATTAAGTGAATGTTTTCTATCTGAAATTCTCAAATCTGAACTAATTACGTAAATAGATATTCCCAATACATCTTTAAGATGTTGAAATTTTTTATGCACACTGGAATTAATAACACAAGGTTACACCTTGCAGGTCAGTATGCGTTTGGTGGTTTGTTTGGATATGTTAATACGCAGAAACAAACCCGAAAACAGATACACGTGCAGTGCATATGGTGCGTATAATGCAATACCGTATTAGAGTATAGGTGGGGTTTTTATGTTTCTATCTGAGGGAAAAATTTTGATTGGTTGACGCTTCTGAATGTCTAGGAAAATAGTAAATCCTCATATCGGAACAAAGAATTCACACGAAATTCTAGTAATTTCTGTTCTATTAAACATATGTAGTCAATTCGTCTGGCAAAGTTTGTAAAAACCAACACCAAAATATTTGACTAGCGTAAAATTAACGCCAACACCGATAATATTTTCAACAGTGTAGTTCAAGTTGAGAAGGAAGTATTACTCTTATGAAAGTAGTACTCAACGATGCCAAATCTATTGAAGTACTGAATTTTCCTTATATTGTCGCTCTGAACAACTGAAGGAATCTCATGTTGACGCTTAATAAATGTCAATGCTGTGAATTTTGTCTTATTTTATTTAAAGTCGTCCTACAATTATTGTTATCCTTTATGGATACATATTGTACATTGTAAAAAAAATCTAGTAAAATTACATGTAAAATCGTTGGTAACAAAGTTGCGTACAATTTTACAGGTAAATTTGCTTCATAAGGTAAAATTTTTACCATCTAGTAAATTTCACATCCTGATGTATTTTTCAAAGATTTTACTGTAAAATTGGTATGTAATATTTATATGAACTGTATATTTATCGAACACTGAAGTAATTTTCGGATGTATTTTTATAAAGAAAGCAAGTAAAAATACTAAAGAATGGAATATCGCACGTATAAATATACATTGTACGGTAAATTATTTTACAGGTATAATTTAATATTACTGCCAAGGCTGTAATATTAAAATTACACATGTAAAAGAATTTACGTGTAATTTCTTTTACAGGTGTAATAACTTTAAATAACAATCTAATTTAAAGCATTTTACACAATATGCAAAAGGTTCAATAATACGAATAAAACTAAAAGTGCGTGAACAGGTATTTTTAGGTTTTTTATTTATTAAACTAAACACTCAGAAGATACAAATATATAAACTTAACGCAATGATTTTTTTCACTAAACAATTTTAAAGGAGAAAAGAACATTTGAAATTGTCTTTTGAAAGGTTCAAAAGCCTAGTCTGTGTAGCTATTATATTATTAGTAGGAATTTGTGTTATAATCTAAACAAAATTTGTTCTTAATGATAATGCATTGGTAACATTATTAGGTATTATTGTATTTAAAATATTGGTTACCCAATTATTTTGTTTTATTTTCTTTCGATGTTTGAGTTTTATAGTTGTAAAATCTTCTTCTTGTTATTTGTCAAACTGAAAACCATAAATATTTAAAAAATAGAATAAAAGAATATAAATATAACAAAAATCTTACAACCTTTGCATTTGATTTTAACGATATAACAATTTTAAATAAGGAACAAAATTTAAAAACACGTAATATACTTGAAATGATTCAGATTCATAAACAAAAAACGCAGTTGATCCTAAAATTGACATACTTTACAAAACTATATATAACTTAATTTTATAACTAAATACAGTAATATTTTTTTAGAAGTCTATTTAATTACAAAATTCAATAACATTTACATATTTAACAATAAATAATCAAAACATATTACATTGAAACACAATCCTTAAATAAAACAAAACCATATGCTGAAAATTAAAGTAAAGTAAGCAAAACAATTATGATTTTGTCACTTATTAGACAACAAATTTATTCATTACCAGTTTATGATTTTTTATATATTTTTAGTTGAAAAAGCTTTTGCAATAAAAACGAAACGTCATTGAACATTTCCATGTTTTTCTGAAGACCCAAAAACCGAGAAAACGAAAAGAAATTAATAAATTGTTATATACAATACATATAGTTAAAATAAAAAAAAATAGCATATGTATGACTAAATAGTCATTTACAATAGATACTAAAAATTATGATTTATACATTGTTCAAGTGATTCACGTTGACAATGCGATTTCAGGCTGACATAACCTCCTAAACTTCTTTATTTTAAAATGGTTATGTCTAAAAAAAACTCAAAATCGGGCTTCTGCATCAAATTTCAAAAAAAAAATTACTAAAATTGGTAAGATTCATTCTTGAATTTATCCAAAATGGATACAAATATTAATCGTTTACCCTACAATTTATATGTATGTAATTTTATCTGTGACAAATATTAACTTCTAAATATGAAGTTGCAATAGATACTACATACTACATCATAATTTCGATATCCTTACTCTCTTGGTTAGAATCTATTTGTATTTATATTTGGGAAACATAATGCATACCTACTTCTGCAAACACGTAACGGTTACGCTTGCGTCTATCTGATTATAAGTTAGTATGCATTCAAAGTACTATGTTAAATTTTAAGAACAATTGATAACTACATATACAAATATCTGTAAATGCGTATTTTTAAAACTAACTTACCTAATTCTTTTATAGCACCTAATAAGTCACACTGAATCGCTCAACCAGGGATCAAGAATGAACACCCTTACCCGAAACCTACGATTGTTTGTGACGCATCACTATTACATTAACACATGATATCATTGAGCCAATAATAAATTCGACAAACGAATAGAATTACCTACGCGCAAGATAAGTAACCCAATAACCAATCACATTGCGGCGTATGAATTTCGTATTTTCTGTGATATCTGCAGTTTTACCCGAAAATTCAAGTAAAAACAAATAAATATAAAAAGATCCTTTCATATTTGTTACGGTAAAATATTAGTTTACTAGTAAAATTACTTTTAAAGTGCACTAAATACCCAAAAAAATTGACAATTTTACACTTTTAAGTAAATTTTGATAGTAAATACAAAATTGTACATGTTTTTTTTTCTGTATTTTCCTTTTGAATTTTACAGAAATTTCTTTTTCCATGTTAAATATCCTAGAAAAAACATGTAAAACAAAATTTACATGATTTATTGTGGTAAATTCACAACGTTATTACATGTAATATTCCTGATTTACCATAGCAAAATTACTGTAATTGTTTACAGTGTAGTTTCAGATCGACAATTTAGCGAATATCTTATCGTTATAATGAGAATTTTCATCCTAACTCTCATTCATTTATTCTTCCACATATTAAGTATATATACCGCTCTCTGCGTATAGTACATTAGGTTAAACCAGTAGCACTGATCATCCTTGGTAAGGTGAAACATATGTATGCTAATATCTACCTAAGTGTTACACACGTTTTTAACGTCACCTAACTATAAATTTGCTATAAGTAATGCTTTTTACTACCGCGGGATAAATTCAGTCCCATATCTATTCACCTTTTTAAATTGTTCGTTACGAGTCTAATTCCCGTTGCCGTAATTAAACTTTCAAACCTTATTTTATTCGCGCCCCTACGAAATTTGAGTTCCCTCAAACGTAAATCTACTGGTAATATAGCCGAAATAACGCACGCCGCGTCTGCCGAAATAGATGAATACGCGTTCGCGGCCCTAACCGTTAACAATCTTTGCCCGACGATTAATTTTTTTTTAGTTTTTTAATTTTACCCGCGTACAACATTGCCAGTTCTATAGCGCCCCTGTAAATACTACCTGCCACGTTATCGTTTAAACTTTTAAACCCCACGTGACCCTAGCCGACGCTCAAATACGGGATGCAGGAATTTGAATGACAAAGCAGCTTTTTCAAAGCGTGGATCAAGTCTAAGAGACAGACCCTCCTCAATCACGGTATTCGTATTTCGGATGCCCAAACCTCTTCCCTTGTCGCTATCGATTTTGCCACTGCTCCCGCGCTATAATTGCGTATTATTGTTATTAGGAAATACCATCGTTTATTTAAGCTTTAGCGCCGTTATCCGCGCGTCCCACTTTGACATACATACGGATCGCGCAGCCGAATAACGAACCTCGCGGAGATGCGAAATCGAGCGCAAGAATTAATTAGCCATTCCCGTCTATCTCTCTGCCAATACCCTACTCTCTGCACTCCACCGTCGAAAGCGGGGATTATAAGCCGCCGCTTCCGCACGACCGGCTGGCGTCCCGGACAAAAACGACAGCCAGAACCGCCGGAATTAGAGAGGAATAATGAAAACTGCTGCCGAAAGGACGCTTATCCTATACCCTGGTATTTTGGCGCGGCCGGTATATCCAGTCTGAATATGAAGTGGCGCGCTTCGATCCGGAGTTTTATTTCAATATTCGTTTGCGTTTGTTCGAGTCTCTAGCCCGAGATGCGTGTTATTATTGTACGAGTTCGGTCGACATGGGGTATTTTAATTCAATTTCGGGGTACAATGTGTTAAAGCCGCTTTGATAAATTGGAACGCTTATCAGATTCGGCGATCAATATATAGGAATGCTATTGGATGTCCAATGTTATAGCGAGTAGATGTTTCCATCAGATATATTACCGTATTTTATTACTCGGCAAACTCTTATATGGTTAAACTAAGTATACACCCTAAAAAATATGTGGTAAAATTACCCCAAAAATAGATGGTAACTGGGCTACCGCCTTTTTTTGGGGTAAATTTACACCTATAGGGGATTTTCACATGTTGTGGAATATTCTTGAAAGTGTGGTAATTTCCCTGATAAATTTACACCTCTAAAGTATATTCCCAATGGAAAGAATAATTTCATGTAGATTTACCACACCTTCAAGGAATATCCTCACCAGTATGTGAAAAATCCCCTATAGGTGTAAATTTACCCCAAAAATAGGAGTAGCCCAGTTGCCATCTAATTTGAGGTAATTTTACCACATTTTTTTTTTTAATGTATAGATTAGAGTAACAACAAAGGAATTAGCAATAATTGATTATTAGGTTGTTTTATCATCCAGAAATATTAAGTTAAGTTTAGTTATCTAATAACATGTTTATGTCATTTAGAACTTAATGCAGATTCTCCAATTAAATATTCAAAATATACCGTTTATAATATTAGATTTAATTTTTAATAATTTCTGAAAGATATATTAATTAGTTGGATTACAGAGAGTTTACAATAATTTCAATAAATTTTTAAATTCAATAAGCAATGTTTTAAAGAGTAAACATTTTGGAGAAAGGTCGATAAGAAAAGCCAATAGTACTAAGATTGGTTGATTCATAAATCAAAGATCTAGTTGAATGTATCATAAAATAAATTTTGACTAACAAAATACATTAAAATTTTTTTTATCCAATTTGAGTTTGGATTTGGAGCTTTTTTTTTTTGTTGCCCTGTTCAGGGTATATTTTTAAAAAAATACCTCTGCAGAACTTCTAATGTGTTAGAAGCCTCTTTTGCGTACTGCAATTGAAAATAAAATATGCCGCCATCATTTGTTGTAATGCAGAACGAAATGAATCGGTTGGGTCTATTAACTGTCTTTCTATTCATTAAAGAATGCGACTTCACATTTCCTAGAAAAGAAAAATACACGTAAAAGACATATGAAATAATATAATTTTTTTTATTAATACCTTCTTCCAAGCATATTATCAACGGGCTATTCACTCAATTTTTCAAGTTTATATTTATCCTGAAAATTTTTAATAAATTTAGCATTTAAAATATATTGTATGTAGATATTAGTGCTACGAATCGAAACCTCTTTATGTGAAATCGGGGTTTGGATGCAGTGATTAATCGTCTTTAAAAATTGTAAGCGGTAAAACCGGTTTTCGAAATTAAAACCGGTTTTTAAAAGAGATTATTGCGCCTTAAATAGGTTTTTCGAATTTAAATACATAGCACTTTTAAAAAGTAATACGTATTGTTTTTTGTTTGAAACTGGTTTTGAAAATCGATTTTAAAACTGAATTTAAAACCGATTTTACTGAAATCGATAAATAGGTTTTTGATATCTGGCGATTCCCGCAATACTAGTATATCATAAATAATGTTGTGATTACATTGAACTCAAAATTTGCCGTCCTGCCGGAGTAGGGTGTATGGGCGAACGATAATCAGTTCAAGGTCACTCGTCCACCAGGTCCCCTCCAACTGCACATCCGGCGACTTCCAACCCGACGAATTATTTTAATTCGCGGTCTTCATTTTAATTCGCGATGCTTTAATTTAATTTACACTTTTTGATTGTAATAAGCTTCACCTGCGACGATGATGTTCAATACATGTGGAGAGCTTTTTTTGAGGGGCGAGGGTATCATAATATGAACCCGCGAATTATTTTAATTCGCGATAAAGCTTCACCTACGGTGATGACCCCACTGTAGTCGTATACATGTGGAGAGCTTCTTTGGAGGGCGAGGGTATCACGATATGTAACCCGCGAATCATTTTGATTCGCGAACTTTAATATAATTTACAGTTTTGCTTGGCGATGACGTACACTGTGGTGGAATATGTGGAGAGCTTTCTTTGGAGGGCAAGGGTATCATAATATGTAACCGCGAATTATTTTTAATTCGCGATTTCGCGCTTTTTGATCACAATAAAGCTTCACCTGCGACGATGAATGTCCAATACATGTGGAGAGCTTTTCTTTGAGGGGCGAGGGGATATCCTAATATGTAGCCCGCGAATTATTTTGATTCGCGATTTATTTTGATTATATTAATTAGCGGTTCAACACATACCTACAACATATTTTGCATACCTATGACGTAGCTGCTTTCTCTGCAGGTTCCACATTTTTCAAATAATTTTGCGATAATGATTCTACCTCTTAATTACCTCAGTACTTTTACTAATGATAGAAAACATATTCGCTGTTACTGATTCCTAGAGAATTTTAAATTTACTATATGTGACGTAGTCTTTACTAATAATCGCGAATCATTTTGATTCGCGAACTTTAATATAATTTACAGTTTTTGCTTGCGATGACGTACACTGTGGTGGAATATGTGGAGAGCTTTTCTTTGGAGGGCAAGGGGTATCATAATATGTAACCCGCGAATTATTTTAATTCGCGATTTCGCGCTTTTGATCACAATAAAGCTTCACCTGCGACGATGATGTCCAATACATGTGGAGAGCTTTTCTTTGAGGGCGAGGGATATCCTAATATGTAGCCGCGAATTATTTTGATTCGCGATTTAATTTTGATTATATTAATTAGCGGTTCAACACATACCTACAACATATTTTGCATACCTATGACGTAGCTGCTTTCTCTGCAGGTTCCACATTTTTCAAATAATTTTGCGATAATGATTCTACCTCTTAATTACCTCAGTACTTTTACTAATGATAGAAAACATATTCGCTGTTACTGATTCCTAGAGAATTTTAAATTTACTATATGTGACGTAGTCTTTACTAATAATACCACTGTTATGTAGAACATATTATTTAAAATAGTTGTAAATTAGGATATGTGACGTAGTCTTTGCTAATAATACTATGTAAATAAGAAAGTAATAAATAAAGTTGTATTCTGAAAGCCCGCGAATTATTTTAATTCGCGATTTTCATTAAATAAAACAACATTTGGATTTATCGATTTATTTGTTAAATAAAAATAATAAAAATATATTTATTATAAATAAAATATTTAAGAACTACTTATCGAGTAAATAATTTAACATCATTTCCACATTACGCTCTGTACACATACTTAATTTACCTTTAACATGATAAAACAAGCAGAATCACTCTTACAAAATTTGGAACACAATTATCGTCTACAAACTCTAAATTAACAATACTTAAGTCTACATATTTTCTTAGAAAATCAGCTTTCTGATGACCTTTCACATAAATCTTTTCATAAGCTTTACAATTAATATTATTTAAAATTTTCCTAATAGATCCTAACTCTACATAACCATCACCATAATTAATATTCAAATAGTTTCTCTCCAGCCAGCGTATCTCCTTCTGTTTATAATGTGGTAGTTGGTGAAACGGACTTGAAGGTTTAAACAAAACGTGCATAGAACGTTTCCCATCCGAAATAGACATTTCTTTAGGCATAAAGTCGTCATTGTTTAATCCTTGCATATCAAATGATCAGAAAAGATTCATAATGTCGTCTAAATATTTTATCCCTATGTGTTGATAACAAAACAGGTTTCAAAATTTCCTCCATATATTTTATCCGTCTTTGAAATCTTAATCGATCTGCCGCACGAAACACCCATTCTGAACATCTATCTTCATCTTCACACCACTCATATTTCACTGGCACATTACTAAACGTAACGTTCATGTCTAAATTAATTTCTTAACTGTTCCGTTGAGAGGTTCGTACTCCACAACACTGTCATGCAGAATAAGACAGTACGCAGTAGTGTTAATACTAAATGCTTCTTTGGATTCCACTTGCAATTTCACATCTACAGTACTAGGTTTTACCGCGTCATTCTGTTTCGAACAATCAATTACATACACAGCACATTCGCAAATTTATATAATCCATTAATGGTGTACTCGACCCACCGTAATAACTTGGTTGGAAGGCGGTGTACATGTGGTAGGCTATAGCATAGCGTTTATCATTCATATCTATGTTCATATCATTGTAAGGATAATTTTCTGAATTAAGATATAGTTTGATATTGGTTATTTTTGAATGGTCAAACAGCGAAGAGTCTTTTTTAAAATTATCTTTCCTCTCATTTTGAAAGGCGATAAGTACATTAGCGCGTTTCTCCATATTGTACTAGATTTTATTGCCAAATATCTGTTTAGTGTTACGTAGTGACGGTAATTCATACAGTTCCATTTTCGGAACGGGATTTTTATTGTTTTATTGTGTTGAATAGCATCTAATAACTTATATCGAATAATCATCGTTAACGTTTATGTGAGTACATGCCATTCGAGCTTCTCGATTTCGATAGACGCCTTCTTCGTGCCTGCTTTCTACTGTGTTGTGTAACAATTGTCATCCGTTCGGCTTCTAACGAGAATCAATTCTTGACTAACATTTATTAATATGCGTTTATAATCCTCAAACATCCCCATTAAGAATTTTAGTGGAATACACGCATTAAATTTATTATCTGATAATGTGGGTTGACTTTTTTGGAACGGCTCCCATCCTGCCATTTGCAGCAACTTACTTTGATTATCACTATAGGAGACTAATGATTTTAATGTTGTAGTAATACCAGGTTTAGTACAGCGATCAATTTCTACTCCGTTAATCTCATAGCGTATTTGTTCAAACATAAAAGCATATGCATTATTTGTTAAAGTACAAGTGCCGGTTCCTTCATCGCCAACTTTAAATTTTCCTTGCAAATATACGTAGCTTTCACTGGGGAGAGTATAGATATCTTGATGTTGGATACAATGCGTACTTCATCGTTTAGGTTAAAATTATTTTCTCGGGTAATAAGTGTGTATTCTTGTTTGGTTATTGTTTCGTCGAAATTCAGACCTCCGAATATTTCTAATTTTTCCATTGTTTATCACTTTCAGCCCAATTGACTGCAGATATGAAATATTGGCATGTGTTAAATGTTGAATGTCTAGATCGCGAATGGTGAGGGATGAAGTTTTTCCTCCTATTTTATATTTTCGGTTGGCAAACGATAAACCCATTACAACTTCTTCAATTCTAATCTAATAACAATCTGTTCACCTCGGAAGTCTACGGGATCACCGTCTTGATCCACCAAAGTTAAAGTTATGTTTTCTATACTATTTCTGTTTACGGATAAATAGATCACATGTTGCGGTCAATATAAATACTATAACCAGCTCCACCTGTGGCGAAAATTCATACAATGTATGTGAAGGATGTGTACCGTGGTAGGTGGACGATATTATATTGCATTCTATGCGTATTGTTCACAACTTTTAAATCTGCACGGTAAGTCGGACTCGTGCTTATGATTAGGCTCAAGAACTTTTTACTGAAACCTAGAAGTCTACCCAGCGTACCTTCTCGCTCAAAGTTTATCGTGTGTTTGCATTCGATTTCTACTTTCAACGTATTATTATTCGGTTTGAGCGATATCGAATCTTTTGACATAAAACGTTGTAAATATTCCTCAATATCACTTATTTCATATGATCCTACGGGGATTTTAACACCTTATCATCATAGTAAAATGTGTTGTTCTTTTCGGTTATATTCGGATCGTATTGTATGTATGTAAGCTTATGAGTCCGATAGCATAGTCGTGTTAGAGTTCATTTCAATTGGTGGATAGTAGTTAGCAGAGAGCACATGGCTCGTTCCTTTTAATGTGAATGTATATGAATGACTAAACTACAATGTTTGCTTACGAGTTATTTATTAGAAATTCTAGACATAAATGACCACAATTAACTTGATTAAAATCTGAAATCTGTCATTATTATATTTAATTATTGTTTCTCCCTTATATTGAAATAGTCTAATAATTCCGAAGGCGGTTTCAGATTACCAAACGAATCAAAATAGCATACTAAATTTTCTTTCTTATAATAAGCAACCCAATGTGTTCCGGGACCTTCTGAAGAATCTAAATTGACTACCGCACATTCAACTTTAAGAGGAAATTTGGGTAAGCGATCTCTCATGAACACTCCTCGAAAATGAGGTTATTTCTTGCAAATTTTAGAATGTCCACGTTAGTTAAAGCTCTTTGCGTAGTCGTCTTAATAGTTTTTTGGTGGTTTTATAAATAAACCCATCCCCTTCTTATACGGTTGCATGTACAATCCATCACCTTTTTTCCCTAATGCGATGGCTTCCATTGTTTTGTTATGTTTTCGCGCCTCTACTAGCTGCTGTTGTGCATTTCTAGCCTTGTTAGCGGCGTTGGCAATTCCAGCAGCACCGCCTGCTAGACTACCGAGCGCGCTGAGACCCGCAAACAACGGTATTAATGGTAACAATCCACCACTCTTGGGAATTGGTATGATTCGCGGAGTGCGTATACGTTTACGACCCCCTGCTTCTTTAATAGCTGCTCTAGCAGCTTTGAGAGATACTTTTGCTCCTTCTTTCAAATCAATAACTTTATGCCGCTTCATTTCATTTTTAACCTTTTTAAACACAGTTTTCCTAAACGGTTTCTGTTCTAACCCCATCCCCAACTTTCGTTTAACCTTCATGATATTGGTAACAGTCCACGCAGCTGCTTTTTCACCCACACTAGCGTCACTCGCTTTAACTCTTGACCAGGCTTTCTCTTGAAGAATTTTATCAGCCTCGTGCCTACTGTTCAAATCTTGCTTTGTGAGTATGCAATGTCGTGATCTTTACACGCCACGTCCAATTGGATTAATGCCAGAATCTCCACGTGTCAACCTTTTTTTCAATTTGTGCCAGGGCCGCAATATTGATATCTGGTAGGTGCAACTCTATAGGTAGCTTATTTATAAGGTTATTGACAAACCCTCCTCCCTCTTTAAGGTGCGACATTTAAATGAACTTGTCGCATAAACTGATTTATATTTATACAGATGATCTTTTGGTTGAAATCTCATTTACAATGCGACTAGTTCAACAAAAGGAACGTCTAAAAGTGTTAAACTTGGATATAGATGATGAACGTCCGCAGAGACATGGAGGTTTGCTACCTAATACGCTACGTTGTATAATTTGTGGTCCTTCAAACTGTGGGAAGACGAATTATTAGCTTACGTTATTAATTGATGAGAACGGGCTCAGGTTTGATAATTTGTATGTGTACTCCAAATCTTTATATCAGCCGAAGTATCAATTCCTTGAGAAAGTTATGAAGTCATCAGGTGTACAATATTACGCATATAATGAGAATGAAGAAGTTGTAGATCCTATGGACGCAGGAGAGAATTCAGTTTTTGTGTTCGACGATGTAGTGTGTGATAAGCAAGATAAGATTAGACTTTACTTTTGCATGGGTAGACATAAAGCTGTAGACAGCTTTTATTTGTGTCAAACATATTCTAGAATCCCAAAACAACTAGTCCGCGATAACTGCAATTTTTTAATTGTTTTTAAACAAGATGATCTGAATTTGAAACATGTATATGATGACCATGTCGGTGCTGACATGACCTTTCATCAATTCAAAACTATGTGTGCTGAATGTTGGAAGGATAAGTATGGATTTCTGGTGATTGATAAGGATAGAGATATTGATAAAGGTCGTTATAAAAAGACCTTTGATTGGCATATATACTTCTAAACAAAGCAACACAGCTCATTCACATTCTTAACTATGTCGAGTAAGGTCAAAAAGAAAATCAAACAGATATTGATATTGTTATTTTCATGTAAGAGTAAATGTTCTGTTATTAATAAAAGATTTAATATCCGTTGAAACCGTTTAGTAACAGACTGATTTTCCAATACAACGGAGTACCTGTTCTATTACAACAGCTATCTGTTCCATTTCAACAGGTGGCCGTTGCATTTACAACGGGGTATAGCTGTTTAATTACAATAGGTAGCTGTTACATTTCAACAGGTGGCTGTTGCATTTACAACGGGGTAGCTGTTGCATTACAACGGGGTAGCTGTTGCATTACAACGGGGTAGCTGTTCTATTACAACAGGTAACCGTTCATCACAATTGAGCGAATAAACATGGAAGCAAGTCCGAAACACGGGAGCTGAAATTGAAATTCTAAAAGCTAGTAGAGCAATACGAAAAAAACATATGCAACTAAAACAAGGTCGAGCGGACACTGATGAATTGTTACAGAAAACGTTCAAACCAATTTCTGAACCGTTGAAAGAATTGGGTTCAACGCTTAAAGAAGAAGTTCGATCTCTCAAGGGGCCCCTAATTAATAATAAAGAACCTTTACTGGAAATACCAACACAAACTCAATCATCTCCTTCCCCACAAACAATGTTAACACCCACATCGCCAAATATTAGAACAATTCCACCTAAAAGTTATATACTAAGACTCCTCAGCGATACGAGCACCAAAGCGTTAGACACCACTTTTGGACCAATAATAGATCCTCACACTAGCTCGTTTAAAATTGGTAACAGTGTTATTATTTTTTCTGGGAATGATATGATAATCAGCGATAAAGTGTATAAAGGTACAGAGGGTTTGTATGAATTGCTGTTCAAGAGAAAGCCCGCTACTTACACTCCGGAGGATGAAAATTCATATCGCGATATCTTACAACGTACCTATGTGTTATATCGCGATTTCAATCCCGAACATCAGCTGAAGGGAAACAAAAGCTACAAATATAATAATATAATCAAACCGCTGCTAGAACGAGCTTCTGGTAAAGGTCATATGATCGTATCGGAGGCGCCATATCAATATGTATATTGGAATGATATCAACGAATTAGTTGATCGTCTTCGACTTCTAAAAGCATCCCAGCAAGCAGGAAATACTAGCCACAATAACGAAATCATGTCTATAATAGAAGAATTGAGAGAGGCAGGTGTTGTACAATAAAAACAATGTTGACAACAAACACAAATCATTTTCAGAATGAGTATCGATAAGTTTGGACGTTTTCTTAACTCTAATAAAACAAATTCGAGCTTCAAACGTTACCGTCCGGAATTCTTCCTGACGTCTGAAGGAGACGTTAATGCAAACGGAAACGTATCAGATATGTGGCTGATCCTGTTGATGGTGAGGATTGTGTAAATGTACGTTATATATCCAAAAATAATGCAACACAACAATAAAAGATTAACTGACGCTCGAAAACAAATAGGTTCTGAATGGAAGACGTAGTTAAAAGAATAGAGTCTAAAATATCTGACTTGGAATCTCGCATAAATAGTTTAACAGTGGAGCTGGACACACAAAAAACTATTAACCTAAAAGGGTGTTAGACTATTTCAAAAACACACAGTAGTCATATATATGATTAAAGAGGACGTGTGAATGAACTACACCGACCATCTAGACGAAACTTTCTAAGGCGACGTGTAATAATTAAAGGTTTAGACGATTTATGGCAGGCGATTTAATGGAGTTCTTACCTTATAAACGGGGAGAATAACGGCTACAAATACGTTTTAATCGTAATTGACTGTTTTTCAAAGTTTTTATGGTTATATGGATTGAAAAACAAAAGCGCTAGTGAAGTCAATGGGGCAATGTCTAATATTTTGCAGTATGGGCGTTCCCCCAAAAATTTGCAAACAGATGCAGGCAAGGAATTCTACAATCGGGAGTTTGAGAAATTAATGAAAAGATATGGGATAAATCACTATTCTTCGTATAGTACTAAGAAAGCGTCAATAGCTGAAAGGGTGATTCGCACAATCAAAAACAAACTATACAAGGCATTCAGTTTGAGGGGGTCCTACAAATGGATTGATATTTTACAGGAAGTAGCTAGCAAATATAACGAAACAAAACATAGAACGATTAAAATGAGCCCGTGTGATGTCACAAGAAAGAATGAACAATATCTTCTATCTACCGTTTACAGCAATATTAAAGTCAAAGGGAGAAATAAATTTAAACTTGGTGATACTGTTCGAATCAGCAAGTATAAGGGAGTATTTCAGAAGGGGTATATGGCTAATTGGAGTAGTGAACTTTTTAAAATAGCCAAAGTGCAAGTAACTAACCCAGCTACATATCTATTGGAGGATATGAAAGGAAGAGCAATTCTAGGATGTTTTTACGAACCAGAATTGCAGAAGACAAAACATGAAGACGTTTATCTCGTTGAAAAGGTGTTGCGAACAAAAGGAAACAAATGTTATGTTAAGTGGCTTGGATTTGACAATTCACACAACAGTTGGATTGATAAAAATAATATATTGTAATCATGTTGACAAATTTATTATAATTTCTTTTTGAAATAAAACACACATATATATTTGAGCATAATAATTTTTTAATTTTCACCGATCTTCATCACTTCAAAATCATAAGAGATAGTGTTGAAACATATGTGCAATGCTTCCAACAAGTACAACGCATTATAAGAATTAGTGTATGCGGATAATAAAGCTAAGATATTAGTGTACAAATCACCTTCTAATTTTTATACATGAATTTAATACTGATTTATAAAATGTTACAAAATCAACATTTACCAACAAATTAATTTTTTATTAATTAATTGTTGTAATTAAAAAGATTATTATATGTTTCGGCTGATAAAACAATATCATGATGTCGGCTCTTTAGTCTTATAACACTAATGTCCCTATACATGCTAGCTTCAATTTTATGATTAGGGGTATATCCTTCTTTCTGGCAAAATTCACTCCATTCTTCGATTGTGAAGAATATGCAGGATGTGCACGATCTTATCTGGATGATTGGCACGAACCCCGCAGCTGGACTAAGACCCACAATAATCCACTTGGAACCGCTTCTGTTGAGCAGATAGGTTGACTGTCCGACTAGCTGTTTCTCTGCAGCGATTGATTTTTCTTGCATGTTTAATGCCTTATCGATAAATTCGTTGTATGTATCTAGGAAGAAAATAAATATTAATATATTATTCTTAGTTCAAAATTTCATATATTACTTAATTCCATTTTATGTTGCACGTCTGCACTAAACACTTACTTGTCTTAAACTAATTGTTTGTTGCCAATTCATGTTGAAAAGCAGTAGTCATGGTAGTGGGGGGTACTTTCCTATTGCGGTACGGAATAATGTCCCAAGGTAGGGTGTCGGTAAATCCAGGCACTCGAAAACGCTTGTCGTCGTTGGGGCTGAGAGTGATCTTTGTTTGATTGGTCGTATACAAAATATGGTTGAATGATCGTATACTACGCTGATTATGTTGCATTTCATTATCTCGCAATAAACACTTGACATAATCTTCAAACAATATTTGTTGTTTGAGAACACTCCCCTGCACTCCCTTGGCCTTCTTTATAATGTTGGAGTCCTGGTATTTACAAGCATACATTTTTGCACGTAGACCCACAAACTCCAACAGTAATTTACCGGCACCTTCATCCTTCATTAATCCAGGCACTTTTTTATTTACACGCGGAATATTATATAAATTGTCTGAGGAGTAATCACTGGTGTCAAAACGATTAATGTTCCGTTTCATGTCCTCGTAAACATCTGCCGTCTCTATCGCGTATATGAGAGAGTCTGTGTCCGTGTAGCACAACTTACACTTATCACCATAAACGTTTTTCATGTGGCTGTAATGAAATTCGTACAATATTGTTTTTGAAATGTCCAGCACGCACATCCCCACATAAATCGGTTTATCGAACACCACTTCCGTCCTATTCAATTCAATAGCCGCTAAATTATCATTAAATATAGTTCTAGTCTTAAAATTAGGTTTACTAATTAGTGCTTCCGCCCCATATCTACCCTCCCATTTTCCCACTACTTTTATATCACGTCGCAATCGCACATTCTCCATTGTCTTTCCAAAAACTGCATTATTCATCAATTTAAATAAATTCTTTTCAAATTCGTTTTTAGCGTTTTGTCTCAGAATTGTATTTAATTCAATGTATGAGTTTAACCAATTTGATTGGTTAAACTTCAAGACTCTATGAATTTTTGATAAGACAATGCCTTCAGACAGATATTGTTTCAGGTTGCGATAATGAAGAACATAGTTTTCTTTCTTTCGCAACGTCGCTAACATCTTTTCTTGCCTATTGCCTGGAGGTTTTCCTTTCTCAGGAGCCATAGGCAAATCGCTCTGACGGTCATGGATATTTTCGGGGTATTCCAAATCCACTTCCAGGATGTATCCGATTGCGTTATCGTCAGGTATATTAAAATTGACGTTTCACAATCATCAACCCATTTCAATCCTCCGTACGGGAGGTATTGTGACATTGCCCAGGAATACATTGCATTAATGTCATAATACATTAAAAATATATTCTGAGCTGTAGGATCATGGCCAGATATGTATTGATTATTGGCTTTAGCGTACCTAGCTGAACATTGTGTCATGCCGCCTCGTACGCCCTTTTCAATAAACAACAACATGTCTACATCCTGAAGTGTATCTAATTCCACACCTGTTGTCTTCAACATAACGTCCCATGCTAATCCGGGGGCCGTATAATAATGTGCGGCGTCCAAACCGTAATTATGTATGCAATTTTTCCTGAAATTTTCGAAAACATCGGCTAGCAATAGGACGTCAGTTTTCAGATACAGGTCGGAATATTCCCCTAAATTCCGGCACTGGAATTCTTGCCAAACGCTTTGTGCGTGCACGTAATCTCTTTCGGTAATAGAAGTATTTGTTAGATCGCTATAAAAAGCCTCAATCGGTGGTAGATGGGCATCTTGCAATTTTTCCCAACAACTTACATAACAATATGGAAACACACCTTTTCGTTTCAATAAATTAACGTTTCTATTAAATTGACTCTCTAGTATAGGATATTCCTCCAAATAAGACGCTAATTATCTAACGAGGAAGCCATGAATCGAATAGAGTCTATGAATTTAAATTTTACCTCACTATTTCGAAAGAATACGTCATGGAAATATATTGCTCCGTGTTGTTGGAAGTACTTGCAGATACCTGTTCCCGCCAATTCCTCCACTAACAAATGCCCGTCATAGCCGGAGAGATTGTGAAAAATAATGGGAATATGTTTCGTTATTTGGAAGTCTAAATTACACTGGGCGTGTGCGGGTCCACGAAACTGCCCCGTTAAATGGCAGTGATCGCGCACTCTGTCTTGTCCGAGAGGACGATCACAGATATGGCACTTGTAGCTCTATAATACAGGGAATATTGTTCACCACTTAATTTGTCCATAGGAACAGGCACCAATGTACAGTTTCAACGTCTTCTGCAAGTTGCTGTAGTTCTTGCACAAACCACCGCACACAATTAACGTCTCTAAAACTACGATAATAAGAAAGTTCATTGTCATAAGAACACTTAAAATAATATCCTACACTATATGGCACATGCTTGTGGGTACGTCTGTGGTCATTATTGGGACACAATAGACACTCAAAGTCCGCATATATTGTGAAAGGGGCGGTCAGTTTGTTTTTAAAGTTTTTGAATTTAATAATTTTTTCATCCGGAAACGAAACCTTGTAGTCATTCACTTTACCGCAATCTATACTATGTTTATGCAATTTCGCTTCAGAATAAAAATAATGCAAACACCGATCACAGAAAAACTTCTTACCGTTGTGAGCACTTAACTGCTTTGCCACCAATCTGCTTAAATTTTTTATCCACACGTAGTGGCACTTAGTGTGATCGTTTGGGTCTTGTACTAAAAGCAGATTCACATGCCGCTCAACGACATTTTTGGTAAGGCGGTTCGGTGAACATTTCAATTTCTCATCTAGCACATACACATTAATACTTATGTTGTTCAGCTTCTCGAATTTCTTAATATCTGACCGTTGGATGGGGAACGTGATGTTTTCAAGATTCAACACATCTTCGTAATAGGGGTAGCTGCTGGTTCGATCGGCATTGGTTTGGGCGGGGTATAGGGCTGACACAATGGCCCACGCAAAACATGCATCGTCATACATGTTCCTGACGTTAATGCAGGCTTGCTTACGTTGAATTGTTGGTGGTAAAGGTAAATAGGACCCAAACTCGCTGTGGTGTATATTTATTAATATTCACCGCCAGATCCACTACTGCTAACAATGCCCACCCGCTATCCCTTTCCTAAGATAAAGAGATTTTACTTAGTATTTACTACTATGATATATTGTGTGTAACTTACTTGAAATTCTTCGAGGTCACGTAAAATTACGTCTTCGATGTATTCAACATACCACGTATCCAAATCGGTATCTGCATTAATAATTTTATTTTTCGTGTTAAAATACTTAAATTCTTCCACGTCCCCGAGTTTAAATTTCCCGCTAAATGTCGTATTAACTTTTAAAAACGGCTCTTTCTTGAGCTCATTCTTAATACGTCTCACGAAAATTCCTTTTGAATCGTCTAAAAACGTTATTGGATCGATATGACGTAAATTAGTAATGCAGCCCGTTCGGATACGACTTTGGAATGCAGACTTTACATCATGCCATCGAATGCGGTCACTTTTCTTCACCTTTCCGCCTCCTTGTACCATCAATGTTTTGAGGTAAGTACGGTACCCCATCAGTTTCCCGATAGCAGAAGTTAAACTTGCCTATATAATAATGAAATAAGAGTAAATTGAAATAACAAAGTAATAAAAATTGTATACTTACTTTTGTCCCAATACTATCAGTCTTTTTTAAAGCTAAATTTAAGGTTCGAATGCTTTTTCGAACAGCTGTTGATGAACGAAGTTACATCATCACCTCTTCGAACGGTGCTTTTAACACGTTCCATGGTTGCTACCATCTTTGTTGCTAACTCACATGCCATTCTTGAGTAATGAGAAAAACAGTCACACACATACACAAAACAAGATAACTCACAGATATACTACTACACTGCAGTATACTCTCTCAGTAAGTAGAGAATGAGGGCATAACTGAAGACGAAGTACGTTTTATATTCCGTCATTCAATTGCGAGAATTAAACGTTATGCAGCCAAAAGAAAGCACCTATAATTAGTCAGAATCATTAAACTAAAGTTTTTCGAAAGTTGCTATCCACAAAATTCTTTGAAAAATGTGAAAGTCACAATATGTTCAGCATAAGAGTTGTATTATTAGCAAAGACTACGTCACATGTAGTAAATTTAAAAATTTCTAGTAATCAGTAACAGCGAAAATGCTTTCTATCATTAGTAACTGCATAAGAGCTGTATTATTAGCAAAAACTACGTCACATGTAGTAAATTTAAAAATTTCTAGTAATCAGAAACAGCGAATATGTCTTCTATCATTAGTAAAAGTATTGAGGTAATTAAGAGGTAGAATCAATATTGCAAAATTATTTGAAAAATGTGGAACCTGCAGAGAAAGCAGCTACGTCATAGGTATGCAAAATATGTTGTAGGTATGTGTTGAACCGCTAATTAATATAATCAAAATTAAATCGCGAATCAAAATAATTCGCGGGCTACATATTAGGATATCCCCTCGCCCCTCAAAGAAAAGCTCTCCACATGTATTGGACATCATCGTCGCAGGTGAAGCTTTATTGTGATCAAAAGCGCGAAATCGCGAATTAAAATAATTCGCGGGTTACATATTATGATACCCCTTGCCCTCCAAAGAAAAGCTCTCCACATATTCCACCACAGTGTACGTCATCGCAAGCAAAAACTGTAAATTATATTAAAGTTCGCGAATCAAAATGATTCGCGGGTTACATATCGTGATACCCCTCGCCCTCCAAAGAAAAGCTCTCCACATGTATACGACTACAGTGGGCGTCATCACCGTAGGTGAAGCTTTATCGCGAATTAAAATAATTCGCGGGTTACATATTATGATACCCCTCGCCCCTCAAAGAAAAGCTCTCCACATGTATTGGACATCATCGTCGCAGGTGAAGCTTTATTACAATCAAAAAGTGTAAATTAAATTAAAGCTCGCGAATTAAATGAAACCGCGAATTAAAATAATTCGCGGGTTGGAAGTCGCGGATGTGCAGTTGGAGGGGACCTGGTGGACGAGTGACCTTGAACTGATATCGTTCGCCCATAGCACCCCTACTCTGCGGTCTTGCACATTTGCATGTATAAGTGCTCAATACCTACTTTACTTTTGTCATTAAATCCTAGAGTAAAACCAAAATAGTCTCTTCCTTACTTTACTTGTATCATCACTTAACAACGAAAACATAGCCTCCAATAACGGCAAGGCACTAGTGGTTTTATATTTCCAAATGTTTAATGAAAGAGAAAAAAAAGAATTTACTCCTTCAAAACGAAGTCCTTCTGTTGTTTCAATTGAAAAGTTTGATACGGTAGTTTCCTGCGTGTCACTTGCACGTTGAAAACTTTAAATAAACGTATCATATCTTGTTGCAACAATACCGCCAAATGCTATTGAGGTTAAGTCCCAGTATATCATATTACATATCCATACGCAGGTTTATGTCTATTATTTATGTGTGCTGTCATAGCTAAGTACATGGTAATCATCTCAATACATAATTAATGTAAAATGAACTTACCTCAATCTTTATTTGCAAGATAAAATCAAAAACACACCATTTAAATTTATGCATTGAAGCCATCAGGGTAGATGCCGCACTTGTATTCAAACTGCGTACCTCAAACGCTTGCGCGTTGTATAGTCGACGGCTATGTAATGCATTCTCGTAACGCGTTCAATTTTTGATCAAGCGACACAATGTAATGCAATGTTATTATTAATTATTATATATTAATATACATATTGTGTTCCAATCAAATAACAGATGCATATATATAATATATATAATCAGAATTTCATGTCCCTTTTCAATTTTCAAATTTCCGGTTTTGACTCGATCATCCCAAATTCATTTTCCGAACTGACGGGCAATGTTTGTTGTTTATAGACGTTGTGCACACTTAAATCACGCAGTCATATTCACTCAAGATATTAGTAATCTGCAGAATTTTTTATTAAGAAAAAATAGTAAACTTTTGTTGTTGTGTTTTGGTACACACAAGAAAATAATTACTCATTTTGAATATAAATGCATCACATGGAATATAACATAACTTCCTATATAAGCAAGAAGATGATGTATTTATATTGAGAATAAAATTTGTTCAGTTTTCCAAACACGTGAATTTGTTAGATGAAACATTTTTTTTAGTTCATATGTAATCAATATACTAAAATCATTATGAACATATTATATTTTCACCACAAAACTAAATTATTTTAGATTTGAGTATATAGGTTTTCTCAACTGGAAACTAAATTATCATATTTATGCCTGAATAATTTATGTACATTTGATAGAAGTATATAAAAGTATTATTTGAAGTATTGCCATTATTTGCTTAATCTAAGCATTTCTACTACTCAAGGGTAATAATTACCTACTAATTTTGTGTCTGTAACACCAAAAAAATCTCGATAGGGGAAAATTAATAAATAAAAAAATACTATGTAATTAAATAAATTTACTGTCATACTTTATAGTTTTACAATGTTTGGGAGAAGGCAGCGTATCGGGGTACTCCAGGAGTGCGCACGGGATATTGATGCGTAGAGGTATAGATGTTATGCGTATCCGTCGTCCTGACGGGTGTTGTCGGGGTACTTCCCACTCAATGCCTGGGCCTGGTATCTAATCGGCGTTGGTTACTGATATAATTTCAATCAGTATGATAATTTGCTGGTATTACCTACTGAAAACTAATAACTAGTAAATACCTACCATGTTCATATATTGTCGACACAACGGCACAAATAGTGTTAGATTGAATATGGGATATATTAATAGTTTTACAATTAGAATAATTAATATTAGCATCAGCGCAGGCGACACCCAATGAAGTAGGTTGAAATACAGATGGGAAATAATTGTTGAATAACTCACAAATATCATTAACATTACTAGCTGAGTTCCCGTTAAGATTCATGACAAGTGGAAGATTAGATTTTTTCTTTTTAGATGATATAAATGACCAAAAGTATTTAGTATCCGTGTGTATGTTTTCCTGTACAAACTTAATATAATCTTCATAATCACTTTCTATTGCTAATTTAAAGCGTCGTCTAAGTAAAGAAAAAAATCTCATAATCAACAGGATTTTTGTATTTTTTCCACTTGTCATGTATCTTTCTTTTTTCTTTATAAATTTTAATTATATAAGAGACAAATAATGCGAGATCTACAAAATCAAAATGAAATACAAAATGGCAACAAAGATATACAAGAATACGTCTACTCACGTCAATAGTCGAACAAGGAAGTCCTTAACAAAATTCTACAATTGTTTTTCTTACGAAAATCCCTCTCTCAAAATCGTACAACGCAGTCGTATTACAATTTAACGACAATATTCAATAGAATCCGCATTAAATCAATACAAGCAAACACTAGACAAATTAATGAATGGAATAATTTTAAAAAAACTTAAAACTTAATTAATTAAATCATACAATTAACTGTTCAACTAAATTTATACAAAATAAACATAAAATTTGTGAAAAAGTCTCGGTAAACTGAACAACAGCTCGGAAAGGAAGGAAAACTGCTACAAAAAGTAGCAGCTTTTTTTAAACTGCTTACCAAAAGTAGCAGAAGCCGGTTGTAGCTGTTTCACGCGTAGAAGCAGTTTTTTACATCACTGCTCTAAAGATTGAATTTAGTATAAACGTTTGCCATGGCTTTCCGAATAATATGAATGGCATGTATGACTTTATGCTGATTTCGTTTCTTCTTCGCAATTCCAATTATTCCAAAAAAAATCAAATAAATATTTGACGGATATTTCTACAAGCATACACGTCCCAATTTACGTGCAACGTAACGAAATCAAGCAACGGTGATACATCAAAAATCCGTTTAATAATAAAGGAGCCTCTCTCCGCCGAAAACGCAATCCATCTCTCACACACCCACATCCCCTATATATATATATATATATACGCCGCATAAGCGGAAAAATCTAGGATTTATTACACCTTCAAAATGCATATCGCATTTGCCCGAACCCCGAGAAGGATAAAGAACACTCCTTTTCTCGGTGTATTTCGAGGCAAAGAACCAAGGGCAGAGGGAAACAGCCAGAGGGAAGAAGAGAGAACGACGATCGCGAAGGAGACCGCAGAGTTCCGCGAATCTCCGATTCGTGCCGGATTAAGATGACCTCTAAAGTGGATACGAGGGCTATGAATCGATGTTGGGGCTTGGGACCACCGCGTGTTGTGGTACATACTACATATTACATATATATATCCGTCCCGGTTAGAAGCGTGACGCTTCTCTTTCTAGAGTGGAGTGTTGGTCGTGAATAAGGCCGCAGAAAATGAGAACGACGGCCCGCGGTGAATCACCGCCTTAAAAAAGCCTCTCATTCGATGATACGGCAGGTCGGAATACCGAATCGGTTTTTTTTTTTTTATGGCAGGGTACTCAGATTTAGTGATTGTAAAAAACAGGCCCTGGGTCGAATGTTCTCCTTATCGGGGTGCGGGTGAAAAAGGCGGTAGTAACTTTAAGCTCTTTATTCGAGGTTGATTTACAAAATGGCGAGTTGT
Source organism: Protaetia brevitarsis (assembly GCA_004143645.1). Taxonomy (NCBI): domain Eukaryota; kingdom Metazoa; phylum Arthropoda; class Insecta; order Coleoptera; family Scarabaeidae; genus Protaetia; species Protaetia brevitarsis. Next base: position 2,653,342 of record RXPK01000059.1, read on the forward strand.
CTAAAAAGGAATCCAAATAATATATACCAAGGCGCCCTGGTAAAATATATGTGCGAACATCACAACAGTAAAGGGGACACTCAATTTTGCGGTGGAATTGAAAGAAAGACATCAGACAGAATTTATTTCGGCATGTCTGGGGTCGAATCAATGAGGCGGTGTAATACAGCGTTACTATAAAAGAAATAGACACCTTTTGGTATTGTATAAAACAAAAGTTATTTGTGATATGGACATGCATTTTGCGCTGTCAGGTTGAGGAACTGTAGAAGTTTCGATAGTACAGTTGGTGGTACTGCGCAAGCATAATAGCTACAAACTCTACTGAGAAAGCATATTGCGTGCTTGAATTTGCCAAAACGAACTCCGTAACTGTTGTCCAACGGCATTTCCAACTACTAGACAGTCGATCTACGATTGGAACAATAAATTTGAAACGACAGGGTGTTTATGTAAAGGCAAAAGTCCGGGAAGACTTCGTGTATCAGAAGAAACAGTGGAACGTGTTCGTGCTGTTTACCAATGAAGTCCACAAAAGTCAACAACAACACGTGCAAGTTTGCAGCTACAAATTCCGCAACCAACTGTGTGGAAAATTTTACGTAAACGACTAAAACTGACGCCTTACAGACTGCAGTTGGTACAGCATCTACGTGAAGATGACAAGCTTAAACGTCAAGATTTCTGCAATGAAATGCTGCAACGTAATGAAGATGAGTTTTGCGAGCGGATAATTGTCAGTGACGAGTCAACGTTCCACATAAGTGGCAAGGTGAATAAACACAACGTCCGAATATGGGGGACTGAACCTCCGAGAGTGTTGGTGGAGCATTTGCGTGATTCTCCAAAAGTGAATGTGTTCTGTGCTGTATCTCGCACAAAGGTAATAGAAATATAAATAATCTTCTAATAATTCGTTCGTATCCATTTTACAAGTTTCATGAACAGTTAATACGAACACAAGTTGTAAAAAAAATGAATACGATGTTACTTCGTTATAAGAGTGGGCACAATTCATTAAATCCTATGTGATTCTATCAGCGACTTATATTCTGCGCAAAATGTGGTAAACTACAAAAACAAAAAGCTGCAGGTGGCTGGAAATCGCCCGATTGGTTCTTTTAGGTGGGAATTGCATTTGGTAACTTTAAATTTACCCCCTTATTTGATTCAAAAAAAAAAAAATTAATACCGACAACCAATCTCCTTCTTTACCAAATAATTTAGTTATATTAAAGCAAATATTTTAACAAAATTATTTGTTTCAACAAAATATAAGATAACAAAATAAATTTGTTTGGGGCAATTAAATCGGCTTTTCCGTGTAGCGTCAAAATATGTTTTCTATTTTCAATCCAAAATGTAAGATTTATCGACTCAAAATATAATGTGTATCACACGGCCAGAAACTCTTTTGGAAGTATTCGTTCCTGTAGACCTCGGTTACCGCCTTGGTCCACAAACCGTATTCATACTCGCAAAACTGTAAAAACTGTAGTTTCTTGCCTAGTAATACAAATGGCTATTAATACTTTTCACAGCCAGCCTGGGCAGTTCAGGTGATGATACGGCGTTATGCTACAGAGTAAACTTGATATATTACAGAAAAATTGCAAATATAAGTAAACTTTTAAAGTTAATACATCTATAAATATAAATCGAAAACTGATATACTGTAACAAATTTCTGGGAGAAATTTTTCAAAGAAAAATTAATCCCAAGCAGGATTTGAACCATGCACCCACCGTTCTCCGGACGGCCGCTCTTAACCAATTGAGCTATTGGGAATATGCAGATTACAAACCTGTGATTGTCGATATATATAATCGAACAAGTACTTGCTAATCGCATCAACTTGAAATGTACTAATATAAATATACTAGTAGTATACTATCAACCGAATTAGCTATATATAAGTTCCTGCAAAAACTAATTCAAAACTTAGATAATAAAATTGAAACTGTTGGAATTTATTATGATTTATCAAGAGCATTTGATATGCTTGATCATGAATACTTTTGGGAAAACTACATAATATTGGATTAGAGAATGAAGTTACTTAATCTTTTGAGATTCATATTTAGGTAACCGTAAACAGTAGTCCATATGAGAGGTTTGTGTATTCGGACTAGTGATATAGTGAGAGGTGTTCCTCAGGGATCAATCCTCGGGCCTACACTTTTTTTGGTGTACGTTTCAGATCTGCCCAACTTTGTAAATATTTGACTGCTTGTATCAGTTTTGCCGATGACACAACATTATTGTGTCGTCTGAAAATTGTGGAATTTAAAACCCTAGGCAGTCGTACAAATAGCGAAATTCTAAATTGGAGACAGAACAGAATAGTTTGCAGATAAATGAAAAAAGACAGTAGCCTTACATTTAATAATCGAAGAAATGAGAGTTTGTATTTAACATGAGTGGCAAATCAGTGCAGTTTGTTTCAAGCACTAAATCTTGGTATCATATTGATGACGCACTGAATTGGTCGTCCATATAAGTGAGGTACAAAAGAATTGAATTCGTGCTGCTTTGCCATCCTTAATATTCGTGATAGCGTTGACATTGAAACATTGAAAGTCTTTTACTTACGCATATGTCTTCTCACGTTACGGTATGGTATAACTTTTTGGGGTCCATCAATAATTTTATAGAGTCTTTCGCGGCAAAACGTGTAATTCGTTTTATGTTAAAAAACCTGCTAGAAGTCATTGCAACCGCTGTTTCAACAATTGCGTATATTCCGTTGACCGTGCTTGTATATATATTGAGTTGCTCGTGTTTGTATTTACAAATAAAAGTTTATTCACTAGGAATGCTGATCTGTACTCAAATATGTCTACGAGGAATGCCGATTTGTTGAGCATTCCGTCTCATTAAATCGCATTTATATGAACGCGTCCTGAATACAGAGCCATTAAGGCATTCAACAAATGCCTTCACAAATAAGAAGATTAACGAATGCTAAACAATTTAAGACCTCAGTTAAGGCGTACCTTTACATGAATGTTTTTATAGTTTATTGAGTATTTAAACGCTTAAGCACTAGACGTACATAGTACATATATGTTTATAGTATTATATGTTGTAAATGTTGTGTAAAGTGTTGACAATGAGGTTGCTAATCTCAACTGAAATTCTGTTATTGTTTTTTTTTTGTTTTTGTTTTTGACGGAAACTGATGTCAATGTGATCTATGGTAAGATAAGATAAATTACATTACTATTACATCTTACTTAATTACATTACTATATTTATATTATTAATACATCTAGTTCATGTAATTAATATGTTATTTCTTTTTGTTTCAGGTAAGACAAAAGCATGATGAGACATGAATCTTCAAAAGTCTGTAAGTTTCGACAAAAAAAAATTATATTCTAAAGTTGTGTTATAATAATTGGTTTAGAAAAGCAGGTTTGGTATGCAAATAATTAGTTTTATTAGGCAATATCAGAATGTTGAAATTTTTGTGTAATAAATATATATATCGTAATCTGAATGTATTTATTGTTCAAATATGCTACCGTAAATAAAGGTGTACGCACTAATTAATTAGATTAGGGTTGGGGTAGCCAAATGGATATGTTTTATCGCCACCTTTTCAGATCTATTGCGATCCCTTCCTGGAAGACGCTCTCTAATTTTGCCCTCTTAATTAGGCCTATCATCTTTGAGTGCGGTTTCTTTGTGTAGCTGCTAGCTGTGGGGTTCTCCACGCCCATTACTAGAAACCTTGTCCTCGCCAGGCCTTCACATTGGCACAGCGTATGAACTGATGTTTCCTTCTGCTCTCGGCAAACCTGCAAATAGAAGCACCTGCAAGGTTATGTTATACTATGCTATTACGTCTTTAATGACCCAGTCAGCGGATGTTTACTATCATTCTAACAGTCTTCCTGTCTTTATCCAGTAGGCTAAAGTAAATTCGGCCCATCAAAGGGACAAAGACAGGCAAAAAGATTTACCTGTCTCTGTCCTGGTAATCTTTGCCTCAGCTCCTTCGAGTCATTACATATATCCACTTATTGACGTACTTTTTAATTTTCGATTTGGCAATGTCAAAAGAAGGGCCAGCTCCAACGAATCACCTTGACTAATCTCGTCTGGTCAGATTGCCCACCACCTCATTTCCCTTTACGCCTATGTTAATTTCCTTTGTGTGCTGGCAGGTTTAGTATTACTTCTATTGCGGTGGTAGGGGTCGTGCGGTACACAAACACGCTAGCTTTTTTGCAAGTGGGATGCAAGGGCTGGCCTTGCAAACAATTTCCTTGTGGAAAGCTACTCAAGTCGATTTCTCCGATTTTAATAAAATTTGGTAGAAATGTAGAACATCGAAAAATATTTGACACGCATTTTTTTAGCGTCCCATATTTGGTTCTAGTGGGTGTAATAGGTGCTCAAAGTTTCCTCCAAAAACGCATTTTTTGCTATATTTCAAAACCAGAAGAGATATTCGAAATCGGTTAAAGATCTAATCGTTCCTTGTTAGCAGCCGTACATTTCAGATTGAAAAAAAGAACAGTGGCGCACCCACGGGCTGGTTAGGTGGTTAAAAAATATCATTTTTTTTCTTAACGTTGCTCTTGTACATTATAAATTCAGTTTATCTTTTTTTAGCCTTTAAACTACATGAAAAAAATAAAGGTGACGTATTTTTTTTTCTAAATGATCACTTTGGGAAGTTTTCGTCATTTTTATGTACGGCTACAGAAGGCTATATTTCCCTTCACATTTTTGCACTGATAAAAGTATCCTTTTTATTTAAAAGGAATTGCATTAAACCAATAATTTCTTTCTTTCCTTTTCTATATGGCCAACATGATTTGGTGTTTCCTTGAAAAGAAATATAATTTTAAACTCGAGCATTTCTTCGGAAATAATATATTTTTCATTGAATCAGTTTATTCTTTTAAGTGAAATACATTGGTAATTGATTCAAGTCCTCTTTTATTTTGAACTTGAAGACTTTGCACGTTGGCAGAAAACCGTAAGCATTTCGAATCAAGAAGTTTTTCCTTTTCTTAAAACATTTATTCACTTTAGACTTGACTTTTTTGCGGTTTTACCGAAAAGCGTACACTGAGAAAAGAGATTACATTAAATGAAAAGTTTTGTAACGTTTGGTTTTTATGATGTTCAACGAAAAGAATACCTTTTCTCAGTAAAGTGTTTATTTTAATTGAAAGTAGCGTGCTGTTTTGCCGGAAGACTATTTTCTTCTTAACTACATGCTTTTCGACGAAAAGTAACCGTAATTAAATGGAATGCATCTTACTTTTGATTAATATTTTATAATGTCTGTATAACTTCTGTTTAAGTCAGACAACGCACATTACATATTATATTGTTATTATTATGTAAATATTTAACAACATATTTTAGTTTCTTTTAAGTATGTTATCATATTATTGAATTATAAACAGTATTTTAAATAAAAAAGCCGGAAGTTTTGGTTTATTTTGCGTGGACACGCATATCTACGTTGATTTAAAACTTATACCTTTTAACGGAAAATGCAAGCACCTGTATTCAAGCTGAGTGCTTTTTTACGCGGAAGTATTTTAGTTTTATTCATGTTCCCACGTGCATAAGTCTGAGATACACAAACAATAATGAACAAAAGTGAATATTTTTCGCGCGAGGTTAAAGAAATTTCAGAGATAATTGGAATCTTTTAAGTTAATGCTGATTTACTTATAAGCCAAGGAACTTTACAGCAAAGTTTTAAAACTGTTATACACTGGAAAAACGATATTATTGTTTTCAACCAGTTTTCATAGATTTGGTTACAGTTACTAAATTCTTACTTGATTTCGGAATTTTAAAAATATTCCTGTATTCGGTCGAACAAATAATTTGATTAGTGAGTTTATTTGAGGCTAGCACAGTATTTATTAATTTAACTAAATATTTACATGGAAGTAAAAATAAATATCGCATTTTATTTTCGCGTAGCAGTTTTCTCCCCATATAGTGCAGCAGATGAGCAGATATACTTATGTATAGTAGGGAAATTGTCGCATAGATGGCGCACCTCCTATTTCATTCCTGTAACAGATAATATTTCGCACAAAATAGGCTGGAAACTTGGATGGTAATATACTAATCTGGTATATTTAGCAGATCAACATCTGATAGGAGTCATCGCTATTGAAAGGACGATTTCTTTAACGGCACACTAGAGTGCTAGGATGGTGCGACCAACTCCCAATACTACTAGGATTTACAACATTCTAACGGCAAATCCCTCCTTAGTGCATGGGCTTTTGGAGATAATTCATTTTCATTTCCATTAAAAATGATCACGACATTTTGTTGTTTACGCTTAAGTAAAAAAGGAATATATGTTATAAGAAAAGGAAAAGCCTCTTGAATCAAAATGCCTACGGTTTTCTGCCAATTTGCGTAGTTTTCAAGTTCAAAATAAAGAGAATTTGAATCAACTATTAATATCTTTCACTTAAAAGAATAAACTGTTTCAACGAAAAATATATTATTTCCGAGGAAATGCGTAAATTTAAAATTATTTTCAAGGAAACACCAAATCATGTTGGCCAGAAAACGCAAAAACTTTTGGTTTAATACAATTCCTTATTGAATGAAAAGGACATTTCTCTCAGTGTAAATACAACGAACTGTCGTGATCAATTTTGATCGAAATAAAAATGAGTCATCTCCAAAAATCCTTGCATGCATATCATATATGGAGGAACACGCCGTTAGGGATGTTGTAAAGCCGCCAAGTCTTTGCCCCTGGTATTGGGAGTTACTGGAATGAAACAGGAGATGTGCCATCTATGCGACAATTTCTGTACTACGCATAAGTACATATATTTGCTGTACTATATGGGGAGAAATCTGCTATATGAAAATAATATTATATTGTTTCAAATAAACCTTCTAACCAAATTATTCGTTTGAATTCAGAAATATTTATTAATATTATTTCAATCAAGTAATAAATTAGTAACCAGATGTGTTAACAAAAAACGTATTTTATCCGTGGGTGACAGTTTTAAACGTTCAAATACTATTTACTTCTGTAAAGTGTGTTGGCTTATAAGTAATTGAAAATGAACTGAAAAGATTCCAATTGTCTTTGAAATTCCTTTAATCTTGCATGAAAATATTTATCTTTGTTTGCTATAGTTTGTGTATCTGAGATTTATGCACATGAGAATATGCATAAATAATAATAAATACCTTCGCGTAAAAAACCACTCAGCTTGAATACAGGTGTTTGGATTTCCCGCTAAAAACCAAAAGTTTTAAATCAATGCGTGTCCACGCAAATCAACTAAAACGCCGGGTTTTTTGTTTATTTAAAGTAAAGTTAATATAATATACGAATGTGTATTGTTTTAACTTGAACAGAAGTTATACAGATATTATAATAGTATATTAAAAGACAAGTTTCATTTTGACGTTTCAAAGTACGAATTCAGAGTTTAAGAAACGAGTGGCGTAGCCACGAGTTTCTTAACTGAATGAGTGCTTTAATGTCAAATGAAACGTGTCTTTATATACTTTTTTGCAATTAGTTTTAAAATTTCTCTTTTTGTAAAAGCAAAACGAGAAAAATTTGATAATCTAGGGAAATTTTGTGGCGGTTGTCTCCAGTTGTCACCTTGGTTTGGCACAAGATTTAAATTGACAAGTTAATTTAAAATTGACACATTTTTGAAATTTGTTATATATTATGTTACTAGAGTAACTATATTATAATATTTAATATGAGTTCTACAACTTTTTCATGCACTCCGCCTGAATACGGCAAATTGCTGAAAAAACCATTAATAATTTACTTCCGGAGAAATCGTACACTATGTATCAAAAGCGATACAAAAATTTGAAAAATGGTGCAAAGAAAAGGAAATTCTTCATATTCTGAGAACGTCTTACTTGCTTATTGAAATGCTACGTAAAGCTTATAAATCTCATCATTATGGTCGATTTTTCGATGTTAAGATCGTGTTTAAATGTACATAGAAATGTGGATATATCAAAATATATGAAACTTCAAGCATTATTAAACGGCTATCTAAAGGTTATCAAACAAAAAATCTAAAATTTTAGAAGAAGAAGAATATTCATAGATTTTTGAACAAGCCGATGATAAAATATACTTAGCTATAAAGGTTAGTGTTGATTTTATTTCGTTACTTTTTTTGTAAATTCTTTATATCTCGGTTATTTTGATAATAGGATATAATGGAGCCTGTAGGCGAGAAGAATTATAATATATTGTGTGGAAGATCTTCAATACATTCCGATTCCATTATAGTCAACATACCTAAACAAAAAACAATGTACCCAGAATGTTCGCAGGGACTGATGTAAACTGCATCGAACTTATAAAAAAATATAATAATCTGCAGCCTAAAACAGTTACTCACAAACGTTTTTTTCTAACTATCGTCATGGCTGCTTAATTATTAGCCCTATCGTATAACACCATGGGAATGTTCCTAAACAAATTGCCAGTTTTCTTCATTTACCAGATCCTCATCTTTATACAGGACATTGTTTTAGAAGATCCGTTCGACACTATATAGAAATACTGGAAGTGATATTTTAACTATTAAACGATTAGTGGCTGGAAAGGTACGGCTGTTGCTGAAGGTTACGTTGCTCTTCTATGAAAATAAAATTGATGTTGGAAATATGTTGCACAGGAAAATAATGTGAATCTACCTGGAACTTCTGGGAATGGTTCACAGTTTGAGTACTCCAACAGAAGCAATATCACTATCGCAGAGACTATAATTTCAACAGAATGTTCTACTGCACACGTATCACTATCACTTCGAAAGATAATTCAAACGTTATATATAGTTATAATAGTTGTACTATTTCAAGATTATTAAAAATATCAATCTTACAATGAATTTTAATATAATAACCTCAAACTTGCTTACAAATGCATATTGACATCTCCATTTCTGTTGCAATGTGACAACTTAAAATAATCTGCTTAAATGTTTCATTCTATTACGCAACTAGTGCTGTAATAGACCCTATTACGGCACTAGTGGAATAAATGGTATGGTTACGGCACTAATTGCAAAAAATATTAAACAAAACTAAGGTGCATTCCATTTAATTAAATTACGGTTATTTTTCGTGCAAAAGCATGTACTTAAGAAGGAAATAGTTTTCTGGCAAAACAGCACGCGACTTTCAAATAAAATAAACACTTTCCTGCGAAAAGGTATCCTTTTCGTTTAACATGATAAAAACCAAACGTTATAAAACTTTTCATTTAATGCAATCTCTTTTCTCGGTGCGGAATTAACTTTAATGAGGCATTTTGTATTTCAATTACAAATCGTTTGTTACATTAAAATATAAAAAAGTAAACTGATGCGTACAAATATTTATTTATATTTTACTTTTTCACGTCTTGGCAAATCTATGTGTTCATGTTTGCCAATGTATGCATCTGATTGTACATAAAACTTTAAAGGTAAAATTATCATTGCCTCTGATATAAGAATGTGATCAGGTCGCTAAAGTGTATTATCATGATGTGGCTGGTTTTATATATTTACAATTAATTATCAAACACATATTCTTAAAGTGGCGTCGTATTTCAATTACAAATCGTTTGTCCAAAAGAACAGATGCAACTTTTCTTCGACGGAGTTCTCTTACAGTTTTAGCCACGGAAATGAACATACTTAAGCCGAGAGATTTATTATTATACCGCTTACAAAGCTTTTCCATTCCCTAACGTCATTTCCCACCTCTCAACCTTTCTCGAAAGTAACTTTTATATCAACCCCGTCACGCCACTTATATTAGAATAAATCAAGAAGTCGTCATAATTCGCGAGGGAAGCTTGATATTTTCTGGAAATTAGAAAATTAATTTCCACCCTTCGAGATTCGGTTTCCCACTTCGCTCATCTGGCGCTAATATTTTCCCCTTTTTAAAACGCATTTCATTTCATCAGCGCCCTCGCGGTATTTTCCCTAAACAAAATGGCGTGGAGGTGAAACCCGCTATAGGATTAATTGCGTATTTCACTTTCCGAAAGAATATAAACCGTCTACGTATAAATACGACGCGTAAATCCCCGTAGCGGCACCGCGCGGTGGAAACGTTTAACAGTAACTTGCGAGTTCTACCGGGAATAATCAAAGTTGGCTCAGCCATTTTCGACGGCCATAATATCCTGCCTCTGAGAGCCCTTTAGGGCGGCGAGTAGCTACTGTTAAGGGTCGCGGAATTAATGCCGCAGGGCCACCGGCGCGGCCAATTAAAACTATACACCAGGTAGTAGTAGGCCATGAAATTTGGATGAATGCTCGTTGGATGATAGTGCAGGCGAATGTAAAATGGTTGACGCTCATATTCCGCTGTGTGTAATTGCGTATACCAGGCCCAAGTGGACACTAAAGGGTTTTTCTCTTAAGGGGAGGTTCACCCTAAAAAAAAATGTGGTACAATTACCCCAAAAATAGATGGCAACTGGGCTACCCCCTATTTTTGGGTTAAATTTACACCTATAGGGAATTTCACATACTTGTGGAATATCCTTGAAAGTGTGGTAATTTTCCTGGTAAATTTACACCTCTAAAGTAATATTCCCTATGGAATTGAATAATTTCAGGTAGATTTACCACACCTTCAAGGAATATTCACCAGTATGTGAAAAATCCCCTATAGGTGTAAATTTACCCACAAAATAGCGTAGCCCATTTGCCATCTATTTTGGGTAATTTTACCACATTTTTTTTTAATGTATAGATTAGAGTAATAACAAAGAAATTATAAATAACTTTATTATAGTTATTTTATCATCCAGAAATATTAAGTTTTAGTTATCTAATAACATGTTTATGTCATTAGAACTTAATGAGATTCTCCAATTAAATATTCAAAATATACCATTTATGATATTAGATTTAATTTTATAATTTCTGAAGATATATTAATTAGTTGTATACAGGAGTTTACAATAATTTCAATAAATTTTACAATTCAATAAGCAAATTGTTTAAAGAGTAAACATTTGGTGGGAAGGTCTATAAGAAAAGCCAATAGTTACTAAGAATTGGTTGTATTCATAATACAAAATCTAGTTGAAGTAACAATAAAATAAATTTGACTACCAAAATACATTAAAAATCTTATCAATTTGAGTTTGGTTTGTGGAGCGTTTTTTATTTTTGTTGCCCTGTTCAGAGTATATTTTTAAAAACATACCTCTGCCAACTTCTAAGTGTTAGAAGCCTCTTTTTACGTACTGCAAATGAGATTAAATATCCGCCATCATTTGTTGTAATGCAGAACGAAATGAATCTGTTGGTGTCTAATAACTGTCTTTCTACATTAAAGAATGCGACTCACATTCCCTAGGAAAGGAAAATAAGTAAAAGCATTGTGAAACTAAATATATTGTTATAATACTTCTTCCAAGCATATTATCAACGGTGTATCACCTTCAATTTCTTCAATTAGATTATCCTTGAAAATTTTTAATAATTTTAGCATTTCTTAAAATATATTGTACGTATTGCTGCGAACTCAAAGCCTCTTATGTGAACCGGGGTTTGGAGCATTGATTAATCGTCTTTAAAATGTAACCGGTAAAACCGGTTTTCAAAATCAAAACCGGTTTTTAAAAGCAGATATATTGCGGCCTAAATAGGTTTTCGAATTTAAATACATAGCACTTTTAAAAAAGTAATACGTATTGTTTTTAGTTTTGAAACTGGGTTTTGAAAATCGATTTTAAAACTGATGTTTAAAAACCGTTTTTATATCTGGCGATTCCCGCAATACTAGTATATACATAAATAATTGTGTTGATTAACTATTGACTCAAATTGCCGTCCTGCGTCT
>RXPK01000059.1:2665271-2704615 GCA_004143645.1 Protaetia brevitarsis
GCGAAAATATCCAGATAGTAAATCTTGGAACAGTGGTTGGGTTGGTTTAGTTGCGGCTTCTGGGGGTGAATGTGTGTAGCGAGGCCGGGGGAACTTGTGCCCATCACTGGTAGATCTATCCAAATGAGTACAAGAACATTTCCTTGAGTATTGTACTCCTGCCCAGCGCGCGCACTTTCTTCCCCGAAGGTCCTATTTATTTAGTTTAGGGCAATTCTCCTGACCATACTGAAGCGCCAGTGCGTATTTGGTTGCAAAACAATCCCGACACCATAATTACTCCTTGGCCTGCCAAATCACCGAACTTAAATGTTATTGAAAATCTTTGGGGTCAGTGGCAACTTCGAGGTTCCAATTGAACAACTGGGTGAGGAAGCCCAGGACAGGCGTCGATAGGACCAATTAAGAGGTATAGAAAAATTTGCTAGGAAATGTTCGTGCAGAAAAAAAATATGAGGATATTCTTTCATACCCTGCTGTATCTTCAGACCAATATACTCAGCATGAAGGAAATTAAGGTCATGAAGAATTTAAGAAATACCCTACCGAAGTTATTCAGTTTTTGCAAGAACCTGAAATAGAAGAAAGTTTAGATGAGGAAGAATCCGATTCAGATTAAATTTAAATAAAATTCTGTGTTGTATTACATTAGATTCTCATTATACTATATTAAATCCTCATTTCGGTAATTATCATGGCTTTAATCTGTTAATTCTAATCCCTAATTATATGTTGTTGCTGTAATCCTCTAATCTTAAGCTTAACCTTTCCAATGAATAATATTTTTAATTACCCAAAGTGATATCATTCAAGCAAATTAATTAAAGATAAACGTAAATTACACTTAAGCATATAGTTAATAAGTAAGATAAACCATTTTATACTTGTCCGTTACTAATCTCAATATTATTATGCTAAATCCTAATTTAATTAGTAGTTATTTACTTTAAACTCTGTATATCCTAATCCCTAAATATATATTGTTGTAATATATATTTAAAAAAATATTAAATATTAATAAAATTATCAATAAAAACGATTACTACATCAAAAACTCCTTTGCATTCAACGACTTCCGTGGACACTATCATACATTGATAACTCCGAAAAACTAATTTCCCTAGACCGTAGTTTGTTAGTGTACACAAACTATTCCGTAGAATTGCCTAGAATAGCTGATGAAAATGGCACTGGGATACTTTGCCTAGGGATTTTACCCGACATCTACCGTAAATAGCTTTGTTTAGAGGCGCTAAAACTTACTCTTTCCCACAACCTTATTGCCAATTTGAAAATACCACAAACTAATACTAAACAAAATGATGGTTGCGGATGGGTCACAGATATTCAAGCGTCATTGCACAAATAGTATAGAAATTTAGAAACAAACATTTCATAACACGGTTCCAATTTCAAGACCAATTTCCTCTTAAACGGTACGGTGGATGATTGTTATCTTGGGCCTTGCCTATACCAGAAAATAAAATTCAATACTTTCTCAAACAACTTCAACATATCACCCCAAATCTAAAATTATCTAGGAAACAGAAAACATAAACTATTTTAACTTCCCTCTAATATAACTCTTTATCCGCAAAACAACAAAATTCTCACAAAGATATTTCATAACCCCAACTTCATCCGGGAAGATTCGTAAACTTCAAATTAGTTTTCAACCACGTCATAGCACAAAAACAATTGTCATAGGCTCTCATAGACAGAGCATTACAACCTACCAGCCCCATGCTTTTGAGCCAACAAATTGTTAAAGAGCTATAAAACCACCATTACATGAAACAGTTAAGCCGGATTACCTTATTACAAAATATAATTATAAAATAGACGGTTCCACACGCGCTGTTACATCTGTTTAGAAATTTTAAATTTCGCTTCGGAAAAACATACAGAGAAGGCGCGCAGACATCGGCAGACATCTGTTGCGGTGATGCTTGCGTTTTTCTTGAGAGAGTGACATAACTTGTCGTACAATGATTGTAACAGCTCTTATCGAATAAACCAAGAAATATTACCACAGTGGTTTTCTTACGATAAACAACTATAACCACAGGCAATACAATAGAACAAATACCATAGACAGATCCACAACCGCAACCGTCGATAAATATTGTAGTTGTTTCCTACCCCAACATTTGTCCAGAAAAACTTCGGTAAATTCTGCTCCGTATCATTATTAAGGTTGCTCACAACACTTCAATACCTTAAATGTTGCTACACCAACAAAGTGCCAATAAACAAACAAACACATGTAGTCTATTCCTGTAATAACTGTAATGGAACATCAATTGGACAAACTTCACAACATCTAAACGAACGAATATAAAGGGACACAAATACCAACAAAATATCACAGCACTAAAAAAACACACACTTTGAACACAGGCACACTTCAAATTTTAATGATGTCAAAATTTTAGATAGAGAAGAAATACAAAACCAGAGATATAATTGAATCAAATACACTAAACAAAACATAATAACGCTGTAAGCGACAAATCGGACATTGAAAACCTATCCAAAATATATTACTCCATCCTGTAACATGTTTCAACCATTCACCTATATCAGTATTATTATTTTTACCACCCCTATATAATATCCTGACATTTTATTTTCCAATACCTCTTCTATTTCACTTTGTCTATTTACCTCCGAATGTTAATCTCTTTTCAACCTATAAAAGTAACCGTTTGTTGACAGGAACCGCAAATATGTTCGTATTTTTTATCATTACTTGTAACCGTCACCTGTAAACAACGAAAACAAACTTTGTAACTTAAAATCTAACTAAAATCTAATCAAGCAATCACTTCTATCTACTAAAATAATGTCTTCAAATTTGTAATTAATAATCTTCAAAATTTAACGTATTAATTTTCGGCCAATTTTTTATTATGACATTGAATGTAAGTACATAACTTTAAAACCAGTTGTGATCGTATTATATACATTTTCGTTATTAGCCTCTTCTTAATGTAATAAATTCTTTGCAGATTATTTATGATTAAGACAAATATATTTGTCGAAACGTAAAAAGAAAGTTTCATTTTACTTTATTCTTATATTAAGCCGCTACAACCAACGAAAAAAGAAATCGAATTTTAATATTAAGCTTACCTATCCGTTTCCAAAAGAGCATCACTAATTACCCTTAATAATAATCATCGGCTTGCGTTTTGCTTTTGTTACATATTTTTTGATGGATATTGTACATAATTACGCGTATAAATATTATATTTCATATTTATCATTTCTAACTTCTCAATGTCCTTTATCACGAATAGTTCAAAATGTACTTTGATAAAGAGAAATATGTATTTTGGCCACGATTTCTGGACATTACGCCAGTGTGCATCTGTTGAGTTAAGTAGAACTTCATTCTGACGCTAATCAAAAAATTTTTACTAAAATGGCCACTTTTAATTTCTAAACTTTAAAGTAGCATAGCAAAAAGATTTGAAAAAATAAAGCGTCAAAAAAATTACTAATAACAAGATCTTTTCAAAGACATATCACTTCAGATTAGAACTTTTTGATACGATTATCACCTAAAACTACAAGGTCGCAGATACATGTAAAATGTGTCCCCCCATAAATCGAAATTGACCTGTTTTCTTGTTAAATTCAATTCAAAGTATTTTAAAAGTTATTCCCCCGGGGGGCTAGTTTTGAAATAAAAGCCCGGTATAATATAATAATAATAATGAATAATAAAATAAATAATTTAAATGTATTGCTATCAGGAAATCGGAAAATAGTGATGAAGAAGAAGAGGTTTTGCAGTCAGATTTTGCTTTCATTTCCAAGAATGGTACTGTGTGGAACAATCGTCCTCCAACAGCATCTCGCGCTCGTTCTCAGAATATAATAACGAAAAAACCGGGGCTTACTCTAAAATCTAGGAATGTTTCAACAATTGTCGAATGTTTCAAATTATTTATAAACGATGAAATCGTACAAATAATTGTGAAATACATAAATCAGAAATCGGAAAAATATGTTGAAGAATGGAACATGAAGAATCCGGACAAACAAAAGACTTGGACAAGACAGATTCACTTGAGATGTATGCTGTTTTTGGTCTTTTGATCACAGCAGGCGCTCTAAAAGCAAATAGGGAACCAATCCATTTTCTTTGGTGTAAAAATACTTTTACAGGTTATAGGTAATAGGTTTTTACATATCATCAGTTTTATGCGATTTGATGATCTAATTACTAGAATAGAACGTAGAAGAGTCGACAAGTTGGCTGCATTTAGGGATGTGTTTGAAAAATTTGTAGAAAACTGCAAGGAAATTTTTTATCCGAGTTCGCACCTCGCAATTGATGAGCAAACTTTATAAGTTTATGAGGCAAGCGCCCATTCCGTGTGTACATGAAATCGAAGCCTGGGAAAATACGGCCATCAAATATGGCTTTATGTATTGCAAATTCTGTTTACGCTGCCAACCTTCAAATCTATACTGGGAAGGAAGGCGACAAGCCTGAAAAGGAACAAGGCAAACGGAGTAACTTTGCTTTGGTATTCCTGTCTCTGGTTATGTTGTGTATAAACTACTGATAATTTCTTTACAAGTTGTCCCTTAGCTAAAGCGTTACTAAGGGATCTGAATTATGCGGAACTCTTCGTAAAAATTAGCCAAGACATTCCCCCTGCTCTAACTACCTCATCCTTCTAGAGAAGTTGAAGTCAACAGTGTTTGCATTTTTAGAAGACATTACTTTGGTTTCGTATGTTCCCAAAAAAAAAACAAGGCAGTCATTCTTTTGAGCACCGAACACCATGACGATAAAATTAGCGGTGAAGATAATGATTATAAGCCAGATATAATCTTGCATTATAATTCAACAAAAGGCGCCGTTGATACCATGGATAAAATGGTCAACGAGTATAGCTGTAAGAGAGCTTCTAACACATGGCCCTTTGTTTTATTTCAAAACATAATAGATATCGCCTGTCTCAATTCTTTTGTCATATGGGCAACTAAAAATTTCATCTCAGGCTGCTTCCCACAGACGTAAGCAGTTTCTCCTTTCTTTAGGACAAGAATTTATTAGACCACAGGTGGCTAGAAGACTGCAAAATCCAAGAAGATTCCACAAACGTGTTTTGAACGCCATGTACGAATTGGTCCCCGTACCACATCCACAAATTAGTAACAGACAAGATCAATTGAAATCTTCGGGAAGGTGTATTTTATGTCCACGTAATAAAGATCGCAAAAGTAGAAAAACATGTCATTTGTGTAAAAACTTCGTTTGTGCGAAACACCAAACAACTGTACAAACAATAACATGTTCTAAATGCCAATTGGATCAAATTGAATAGAGAAGCCATATAAATATATGTTTGTTATATAATTTTTTTCTTTATAGAAAAAATGCTGACTTATTTTTTATTATTTTATTATTATTTTTGTCATTATTGTTATCATTACTTTATATATTGTAACCGTAACCACAAAATAAAATACATTTATTATTATTATTATTTATTCCCTTTTACTTTCATGAGCGGCTGTGCTACCAGCGAATTCTCAGGGCGTATTAGATAGTAGCAATTTTCCAGAGCATGAGACCAGATTGAATAATAAAAGAAAAATTAAATATTGTTTATAAAAGATTATAGATATTAATAAAATGAATGATTGCAAAGTACCAAAGGATGGGGAAGAGGGATAAATAAAACAACGTTTATAATTTATTTCCCACGTTGCGACTGTAGGGGTCGTTTCGGCCAGTGAGGCGCCGGAGAGGTGTCGGATTGAGCGCCACTGGGTTGATTCTAGTGTTGCCTTCCTTGGCCCGACGCTGTCGCCCGGTACTTTAGCCCACCGCCAGAATGGCTATTTTCCAGTAGGGGACAACAAGGGATTGGTACTTGCCGAATATTGATTTATAAATAATTAAATTGAATGAAAAAGTTAATTAAATAAAAAAAAACTAATGCGCCAAAGACAATAAAATTGAATTAAATAAAACTCAGAAAAACTATTTAAACAGTATATTAACAGTTGATTAGGTGATGCCAAACACTAAACGATTGCAAAGTGTAAATACACGAAATGCATTTTTTTTTTCTTGGGAGTGACGTGTTATTGTCAAAAAATTTGTATTACAAAGAAACAAGAAAAATCTACCTACTCGATCGAGCATGCAATTGAACACGACCTACCATTGTTTTAATGTGAAAAGAGGAAAGAAAAAAAAGAAAAATTATTAAAAGTTACGGTTACTCAACAATGAAAGGGAAAAAAATTAAAAATATCAAGAGTTACGGTAAATTAAACAATGAGAGCAAAGAAACTAAAATATCAAAAATTACGTTAAATTATTCTGAATCCAATGGTAGTTCGTTACTACAAATACAAAAAAATAAATCTTAAAATTAACTTACATATAAAAACCATGCGCAAACGGTTGATTGCCACCAAACACCTCGGGGAGGATGAAGTGGAAGAAGCAGGTGGATGAAAGAAGAGGGCTCGTGTCCGTGTACGGCTTGGGGACGCTGCCTGCGAGATCCGCGTCAGCGGGTTCCAGTGGAAGTTTTCGTGGCCAAAATACAATAACTCAAAAATTGCTTCCGTGGAGTGGTTTCCTTCTGACCTGATATCCCCCCACAGGGGTTACCGGACGGGTAATTTTTGTCAAAAGGGGGTACGGCAGAGCGTCGCCTCTTAAACGGTTATGTCTACACACTTAGCGGGCTGGAGAGTAAGTGAATCGAAAAAGGGAGAGAAATCTATCTCCCGCGCTGTGCCATTAAGTAGCCAATAGGATCCGAGTATCGAAGATTAAGGGTTTTGCACGTGGTCATGTTTAAACGAAATTTCTAACGTTGCAAGTACAGTGCGCACAAAAAAAATGTGCAGCAATTAACAAAAATGAATAAATTCGGAGCTAATTATGAATGGAGTTTAATGAAATTTACAATACAGATGCATCTAAATAGATACTAAAATTTGACCATTTAAGAATTTAGAAAATGTTAAAGATAAAGCGGTAGATTTACAAAAAAACAACTTCAAGGTTGAACGTGACGTTATATGAAATAAGTAAATAGCGAAATTCTCGGTAACTAGTAAAGGTCAATGAATTTAGATAGTTTCAGATAAGAGAGGGTACAGTTAGAGAAATAAAAAAAAGGTGCGCACTGCTTTGAGATTGAAAAATGAAACAAAAATAGGCGGCAATAAAATGGGTTAAAGACGGAGTAGATAAATGAGCAGTAAAATAAGTTGTAACAGTCCTTAAAGAGAGATTAAATAAGAAAAGGTGTTTTCAACACGTAACAGCTGTATGAGTATTTTTGTGAATATACTAACCTACTTCGTAAACCGCGTCACTTTTACACCCTTCGGTATCGAAAGGTTAATCAGATATTAGTATTTTTGTTTTCATAGTTTTTGTGGTGTCAATAACTCTTTGTTTTTGCAAATTCTAGTTCAAATTATCTTTATTTTTTTTTCTTTAGTTTGACATTTTACAAACACAAAGGTGTCCATGTAATTAATAAACATTATTATTATTATTATATGCAACAGAGAAGCACTTTTTAAGCTCGCCGTTGTATTTATCACATCCCTTACAATCTTTGCCAGCAACTTCATATTACGGAGTTCTAATCGTGTTCATTAAAATCAAAATCCAGTTATGGTAATTCTCCAAATAGCTACGGCCAACAGTTATTTTCCGTTTTATTACACATCATAATCGCGACTCTCGCAATGAATCGGCACTCAGCCTCCTTTCGCTATTCAGACCACCAGCATATCCATTCTGGCACAAACGGACGCGATTCGTGCGAGACAAGGAGCAAAAACTATGCGATATCATTGCGGGTATATCGCTGCTGCATACGTTCATTCAATTCCTTCCCGTGTTACCTTTTCTAATAGGATCACATGCCGCGGCGCCGCCACCGCTGTGTGCTTCGCATTGGCCTAGTTACGCCATAACCACTCGAAAGCGCTCCGACGGCGTTCCAAACTACGTTAAGTACCGGCGGAACCGAGCTTGGCCCGCAGAGTAAGGACTTAATTCGACGCCAGAGGATCTAGAGCGGGGAGCTATTTGTCGTTTTGCCCGCATTAAACATTCAAGTCATAACCGAATCTTCCTTCTCTCGTGGGACTGGGATGTAGGTACCTAGAAATCCAAAAGTACCGTTGCGTCACTTAACTAACTGAAAGAGGGGGGCAGGGGGAAGACGCGGAGTATTGCTTCGGCATCGATTTCTCGACTCGGTATCGCGCGCCCGTAATGTTTCCCCCCCCCAGGAGATTTAATGGAAATCGAGTATGTGGTTGATGGGACCGGGGATTCGCGCATATGGTGAAAGGTGAAAAAATCTCGCGTATAGATAAAAATACCTAGAGCAGAGGATGGGGAGAAAATAAAGGAAGCGTCATGGAGCATCTGGTATATCCACACTACCGGCCATAAGTGTTTACCCACCAGCACATTTTCAGATTATTATTATTATTTGTTCAAAGAACAAACTGATTATAGTTTGAGTTCGGTATTTAGTGCGCATATCTGATTGTCAACCGATTAGAAATCAAACTGGTGTGCCCACTCGTATGAACGCCCATGCTAACTCTAAAATTAGTAATCAGATGTCGCCTCCAGCTGATTAAATAAATTATGAATTTGACATTGTAATATAACCGCAAATATTTGGTTTATGGAATTAAGGAATAATGGATGGGTGTTTCGAAAGTAATCTGAAATATTGTTGTGGACGGTTCATCATTCATGTTTAAGACCAAAAGTTCTTATAAATATGTGTGATAAGTTTTGTTTAGTGGCCCTGGTGGAATTTTGACGATTACTGGGTCAAACCCAAAAACCAACGCATTATTCTAATTTCGTTGTAGTACTAGTTCTACTTTCGTTTATGTTCAGTTTTAAACTTTTTGATAATGCCTGCGTTTGCTAATGCAGAGAAATGGCTAACATCCATGTTTTTGTGTGGATTAGCCAATGATAATTAATGTTTTAAAGTTATTTAAATAACCGCTTACCATGTTCTGAAACGTTAACTAAACTGCATCTCCGTTTACAAGAAACTAGAAGTTTAACAAGTTTAAAGGATGTTATTGGACGACCTAAAAATATGAAAACTCTGCAACTGAAGATGAGGTTCTTCAAATTATTGAGAAACATCGAGAAACGAGTACCAGAAAAATTGCTCAACTAGTAAATCCATATCATATTCAACGTGTTCAAGATTAACTACTAATGCATAGAGGAGGGCGGGGTAAGATGGGGCCACGAGGCATGATGGGGACATCGTCTTATCTACAAAACGCCAGTAAGCATCTTTCAAATAATAGCAGTCCTAATATTGACAAGTGCTGTTTTATGTTTGTTGTAATGTAGGAAACTTTACTAGTCGTAATAACAAAGTTATTGCTGTTTGTACGTGAACTTTGCAATTTCCAGAATTTCCTTATTATTTTGATGGTGAGTTCATCGGCCAGTATCGGAAGCATAAGTAAATTATTTACAACTACACTTTTTTGTGCTTATTAATTGACATGTATTGCATGTATTTTCTATGGTGTGTTATTTGTTTATTTCAAATATTTAATATGTTATTATAACATAACCAGAAAATGTCCCAAAGAGGCAAGATGGGGCTATTGGTATGGGGCAACATGGGGACATCATTATCTCACTCTTCAGTCTAATCCGTTATGCCTGGATATGCCATTATGCTTTCTCGAAGACATAATACCTATTTCTCATGTTAGGAATAAAGTACAGGTTCAAACAAAGCGTAACAAGGGAATACAACAATCCTTACAAGCACTACGTATAAAAATCTGCTACAAGAAAATAGAAGTCTGGAGAATCCCTAAGACAACTAGAAGTGCTGAGGGAGAGTTAAAGAAAAAAAAATTCAAAGAAGAAAACAGAAGAGATCAAGAAGCCGAATTTTGTAAGGAAAGCAAAGGGATATATTTTTAGAAAACGTCAAGTTCTTCTGTTGAGGAAGATGACGCTCAATGTTAGTATTGTAAGGGGAAGTATTGATACAATGCCATGGATGGCGAGGTTGAGTACATGGAGGCTGTGCGAATAACGTGGATGAGTTCGTCTTCTATTGTCTCAATTGTGAAGATTAAGTTTAATATTCTTATCGTTATTGTATTTTCTGTTATTTTAAGTAGTTCCGCTTTAAAGAGTTTAAGCTTTGTTCCTGCATGTTTTTAAGAATATTTTAAGAAACTATTTTTTTTTTACCTACTACCTAGATTTATGGTACGACCCACTCTTAACTCACCTGGAACCCCATCTTGCCCCCATGGTGGGGCAAGATGGTGTATTTACACACTTCTTTTCAAAATTTTCTCACAACATCAAGAGTACCCATCGAAAAATTGTAAATTCATCCATCAGCAGATAAATGTTTAAAGATTACAACAAGCGTACTTAGAACCTTGTATATCAATTTGCAATCCTGATGTAGTGTTCTAAAGCTTAATGTTCCCATCTTGCCCCACCTTCCCCTACTCCATATACAGTATTGCAGTATATTTAAAATATTCATGTTCGGGATATTTATTAATCATTAATTCATAAAATTCCATACGACAGTAATAATAAAAGTTCTTGGGATGTGCTAATTTTGCACGATATATATTTATTCTTATGTAAAAGGTTTAAAACTTTTGCACCATTATTAAATCCGCAAATAATTTGTTTAGGTGTCATACTAGGATTTTATTCGACTAATGCACAAACTTATTTCGATATCACTGACATTTTTCGCTAAGACATTTTTATTTTTGTTATTTATTAATGTAAACGTTGTTACAAAACGTCGCACTGTATTACGAATAGTAGTCGCGCTAAGAATTGATCTTTCGGGATAATTTACTGCCAATAAATCGTGTGTAACTTCTGCCAAATTGCCACCGTAAAATTGTTTCACAATAAAAAGTTTTTCCTCTGGCATTGATGTTGACGTTGAACATACATCTCAACTAGGGTGTGAACCTGAGGTTCTGTACCCTTTCATCTCTAATAGAAGCGGCACGACCAAGCCGCTGGGGGTGGGTGTTTGGAAGTAACTTGAGATAAGTTACTCATCAGGGGAGATTGATGATCTTCATTTGAATCTAAGCCGAACCTACGTAATTTTTATTTAGAAGCTTTACCTCACTTGAAGGTGTTTGAAGCCGGTCGTCAGGTTTTTGAACGTTGGATGTTACTCTAAGAAAACATCTAGACGTCTGACTGGTGTAAGTGGAGGTGGACGATCCTGGGGTTTCACGACCGCCTGAAAGGGGTTTTCGTTGAGTTGGACGCGAGCCCAAGCAGCGTTGAGAGTCTGCTTAAGGAAGTCTCGGAGGGTCGGAACTTGCAGATCTCGATGAATCTGCTCGTTCCTTACGAACCAAGGTGTCTGCACGATTAGCCTGAGTGTCCTGTTTTGAAGTGCCTCGATAGGCTTTAATCTAGTGGTGGCCAACGACGCCCACGCGAAAGCGCCGTAAACCAGGACTGGCCTTAAGATGGACATGTAGAGTAGCAACTTGTTTGGTAGGTGAAGGGGACTCCTTCGCCCTAACATTGGGAGTAACGAGATGCGTGCAGCGAGAAAACGAGTTCTTAGCTTGGAGCTCTGCTTCGACCAGGTGAGACGCCTGTCGAAGTGGATTCCTAGGTACTTAACCTGTTGACTCCACGGTAATCTGACGTTTCCCACGCGGATGCACGTCTCAGCATCACTTCTCCTCCTCGAGAATCCAACTGCGACGCATTTGGATTCGTTCAAAGCAGCCTCCATCGTGAGGACCAGCGGACGAGGCGGTTTGTGGCCGCCTGAAGGCGTCCACAAGCCAACCTCTCGCCTCTGCTTCTTGCGTAGATGACGGTATCATCCGCATAAATAGCTAAGTGCGTGCCAGGCTCGCGAGGGAGGTCTGCCAGAAACAGAAGGAAGAGACGAGGTCCCAATAGTGGTCCCTGCGGTACTTCGGCGAGAATATCGCGAGAGCCAGAGCGGACGCCGGCTGTCCTAACACAGAAGGTTCTGCGTTCAAGGTACGATCTGATCAACCTGATCAGAGAGGGGTTGAAGCCAGAAACTATCAACTTATGGATCAGCACTTTGTGCCAGACAGAGTCAAAGGCACGTTTAAAGTCAAAGAAAACTGCTGCTACGGATTCTCTCCTCTCGAGACCGTTTCGGATTTCCTCAGTGAACCTGAGGAGTTGCAATTCAGCCGAAAGCCCGGCTCGAAAACCGAACTGTTCGTCCTGAATCACGTGAAGTTCGTCTCTAGCGGAGGTTAGCCGGTCGAGGATGATCGATCCTCGGGCATATAATATTCTATTTTTTTATAAAGTTACTAACCGCGATCAAAACCTATTAACTGTTATAAAATTTGAGGACCATACCCTAATATCCAGCAACACCTTGTTAAGAAATGAGCGAAATCAATCGAAGGCCGGCTAAACTGGAAGTGAATTACGCATGCCTAACGAATCGTTCCCCTCACCTCGTAGAACACGAAAAGCCCTCATTCCGTGTGTTGAATTGATTTAAACTGAAAAGATCGATGTGGTGATAGCATTTTGTAGTTGTTAGACAAAGGGTAGAGAATAACGGTGAGTGCTTGCCGTTAGACAGCGATAGCATGCGAATTGGAGGTGGTAAATCGAAGCGTATATCTGACACACAACCACTCAGCAAAATAGCATGCGTATTTCTTGACTTTGTTAACTAATAGAAATCATATTTTTCATCCTTTTTTTATCATATTACGACAATCGACAGGTCGTGAGTATGCTCTTGGTATAACACTTATTTAATTGAGTTTATCCTACTATAATGTGTATTGACATGAATTGTTTAATTTGCATGGTCAATTGTTAATTTTATTTATGGTATAATTTCTTAACTTAATATGGGATGGTTGCAGCTTGAGAAAGACGAACAGTTTTATCGAAACGCCGTATTTTATAAAATAAACAAATGAACTCATCAAGATTACTCAACTTTGGCTGTAATAATAGCCAAACATTGGGTATTATTACACTTAGAATATTAATAAGATTGGAACATTTATCAAGTTCGATAAGTACACAAGCATTTATTTGGAAATTTGCAACTGCAGAACTGCTGCAAAAAAATTTAATTATTTGTTATGCAGGTGGTGCCACTGTGGCATAACCTATTTTTACGAATAATTTTGTGCTGCTCGAGGCACAAAGCAAGTTGGAGTATCAATAATTATCTCCATTTGAGTGTTGACGTCCGTTTTAGTTCTTTCCTCTTCTCCTGTTAAAAGTCATCTTTTCCTCCCGTAACTTGGTAATACTGCATGATATATGTAATAGCAACTCAAACGCTCTAATGTATAAGGGATGACGAGATGATAACCCAAAGCGGAAGTGCCCTCTTTGTGGTGTTTTCTCTGTGGGTTTATTCATTTCTGTTGGTTTGTCTCAACAAATATAATAATTAGCAGATGCATTCGTTTCTGTGAGAGTGTTGCACATGTTTTTATTTACCATGGCCATATGTAAAACAAAATTTAGGTCAAAGTTATTACCATTTACACACAACTTAAAACTAACAAGGTTTAGTTATTTGTATTTTTATTTCGGCTTCCTCTCATTTAACCAGTGGCGGCTGGTACTAAAGGGCACAAGGGCACGTGCCCACCCAACCACCAAGATAAACACAGAAAGAAATTCGCATGTAATTCAGTGCATTATTTTATTGTATTATGTTTACGTCTTTTTAAAACGGTGGTATCAAAGTTACCTTCCGCAGCGCAGATGCTAGCGTATACGCGAACGCTATGCGGAGCGAACTATGTTCCGGGGTACTCTTTCCGATGTACCTATTTGGAGTATGAATCGGACGGCTCCGTTTATCTTCGCTATATGCGCTTATACGGTCGCTTCGGGGCACGCATTGCCGTGTCTCCAGTTAGCATTCGTTGCGACTGCATCGTTTTCAACGCGTATCGCGCATGTGTGATTTCAAAGGCTTAAAGTGACGTATTATTCATGATGGAAGTTAATTGAGTGCAAAATCTTAAAAAAAAAGAAACCCCGTTTTCATTTGAGGAAAAACTTTTAATTAAAGAGAAAGAAAGGCCTATTCCTGATCTTCAAATAAACTACACTTCCACAAATAAAACTCGAACTTACAATAGAGTATTTAATAAAAATATGAGTGGATGTGCGGATGTTCACTAACAAATAAACTATTTTGTTTTATCTGCTTAATTTTTAAGAAAGAGGTCAGTGCGTGGAATAAATAAGGATTAAATGATTTAAAGCATATCGCAGAGAGGGCAACTAAACACGAAAATTCCGTTTCTCACATGGATGCATGCTTGGATTTTAAGGATGTTCTAGGCAAAGTAGACATACGTGAATAGTTAGACAGTGCTTATTTGCGACATAAAATTAAGTACAACTAAGATGTTGAAAAAAAATCGTCATATTTTGCGCCGGTTAATTATGTGTATAAAAAAATGTGAAATCTTATCCTATGTTGGACAGTGTAAAATTGAAAAGTCAACTTTCAGTAATTTATGAGCGCGAGGACATGTGTGACGTATATATAAGTGGTGTTTTGCCGCTTTTAGTGTTCATAACACACAACAACTTAAAAAAAGTTTTGACGGAAACATATAAACTGTTGGATATTATTTGTACAACCCCCATGTCGACAGCACTATGTGAATGATGTTTTTCCACCCTCAAAAGCATTAAAACTTTTCTGAGAAGCACAATGTCAGAAGATCGACTGAACGCATTTTTACAACAAAGTCATCGACGTCTTTTCCAACATGAAAAATAGGAGAATGGATTTTATGTACAAAAAATAGGCAAGTTCTTATATTGTGCCCACTCTCTTTCATAACTCACTAGCCGCCACTGCATTTAACCAAGTTCGATAAGTACACTTCTCACAGGAAAAATCGGGACACCAGCAATTCAGAATTTTAAAATTTCTTGATTGTAAATGCAACTTTCGGAGGACCTATTCACTTATCATAGCCATAAATCACTTAATTATGTACATTACTGTGATCAAAGGTAACGACTAGAAATTTAAACAGAAAAATAAATATATAGAGAGAAAAAGGTTTATGTATAGAATAAATAAATCGGAGTTTCGGTGGCGGCGTTTCCTTTAGAAATACCAATGAAAAAAAATACATAACAACAAAAAGAACTCTTGAATAGACGGCTTGATTTAGAAATATATATGTATTTAACTTGTCTGATGTTTATGAGAGATAATTCTTTTTTAAGAAAACATGTGGTGATGGGATTTTATCATTTAATATTATGTTACTTGTTAATGCTGCTTTGATATTAGTTACTTACTTCGATTTATGCTCGCGAGTATTAGTTTAGCAATAGACAGTATGTCAGTCAGCCTCCTCAGTTTTGGGATACTATAAAGTTTCCTTCTATCTATAAAAAATTACTAAAATCAGGTTTAAAATTATTTATAAAATTCTTAAATAAAGCAATTAAGTTCGCAAAGAAATTATTTATTTTATGAACCCTCCGTTTATTGTATTTTCAGGAAATATATTTTAGCTATCGCCTGTGTAATCTGACGTCGTTGCTCTATTTTCTTGAGATATGGCCAACACTGGGTGTCTTTACAAGCTGTCTATGTAGCACAGGTTTATTAACAATTATTTAAAATATTATTGGATTTATAATACATAACAAACATTGTAAGGAAGCATATTGTTCGTCAATCTCAGTTTGTGCTAAAATATTTATTTTTGAATTTGATACATTTAATACTTTTTCGTTGCTGCTGCCTGAAGCTGTGTGACAGAACAAAAGTGTTAGCTATATTTCAATAAAATAGAACGACATTGGATTACACAGGCGATAGTTAAGATATATTTCTTGAAATAAAATAAACGGAGGGGTTAATAAAATAAATAATTTCTTTGCAAATTAATTGCTGTAAAAATGTTGTAATATAACTAAACTGTTTTTGGTAATTTTTTAAAACATAGAAAATATTTTGTAGTAATACAACTATTTAAGAATACTAAACAACAACATAATGAATACATCAATAATAGTGTAATTAATCAATGTAAAAATCAACATTGTTCAAAACTTAGGAGGTGCTTGACATATTGTCTATTGCTAAAGCAATCAAACTCGCGAGCATAAATCAAACTAAGTAACTAATATCGTAGTAAGTAGGTAATATAATGTTAAAATCATCGTCATGTTTCTTAAAAAAAGAATTATCTCTACATAACATCAAACAAGTTAAATACATGTATGTGTATTTCTAAATGGTGCCGTCTACTGAAGAGGCCTTTTATTTTGTTATGTATTCTTTTTTGCATTAATATTCCGTATTCGGATTCTAAGGAAACACCGCCACCGAAATTCCAATGTGTTTATTTAATGTATAAACCTTTTTCTCTATACACATTTATATTTCTGTTTAAATTTTTAGTCTTTATCTTTGATCGCAATAATACACACGAAAAAGTGATTTATGGCTTTGATAAGTGCATATATCCTCTGAAAGC
Organism: Protaetia brevitarsis; assembly: GCA_004143645.1. Taxonomy (NCBI): domain Eukaryota; kingdom Metazoa; phylum Arthropoda; class Insecta; order Coleoptera; family Scarabaeidae; genus Protaetia; species Protaetia brevitarsis. Next base: position 2,681,853 of record RXPK01000059.1, read on the forward strand.
TGCATTTACACCCAAGAAATTTCAAAATTCACGATTGCTGGTGTCCCGATTTTTCCTGTGAGAAGTGTACATAAGCATTTGTTTGGAAATTTGCAACTGCAGAATCGCTCCAAAAATTCTAATTATTTGCTATGCAGATAGTGCGATACTAGCATTTCATACAATTAGCTTTTCATATAATTTCACTTCATACAAAACTGTTTGCAATAAATAATAAAGGATTTTTTCTGTATTTTCTGTATTAACACTTATGGCCGATAGCGTATTTTGCGTATGCTATAAGCTACGCCAGTCGACCCAATTTTCCTCCTCGACGATGCTGGAAATGGGTAATGGAGGAACGGAGAAACTTTGCATACATTTGAATAACGTTATGCGCCTCGTGACGCGCTATCGTTTGCTCCGCGCGGTAGAATATCCGAAGAATTACAATCTCGAGAGCGTATCGGGAGGGTTAAAGTGAATATAAAAAGCGATTAACTCGCGACAATATTATCTCTCTGCGCTCCTCCGTGACGGTATGAGGTCAGCGGTACCCAAACAGCTGTTGTTGCAGTCCGCAGGGATCGAGGCGGAAACGTGGACTACTCAGATTTGCGCTGTAAGGATTTGTTAATATTCCGGAAAGGGAAGAGTGCCACAACTCTTCTAATTTATCGAAGTAATAATTGGGGAGTTTTAAAATGGGGTCGGAAGCAGTTATGTGTGAATTTTCGCTGATATGGGGGTAAGCTGGGGTAATAGGAAACAGATAGAGTAATAAGCAAAGCACGTTCTCCAGTGTCGTTGATTCATTTCTGATTTATTCAAGCAATTCGCACCATATTATGTAATTAATATTTAAGCAATGGTTGAGAGGCATACTACTATTGAAAAAAAGTGTTTCCAACAAAATAATAGAATTTCGACTACCTTAAACTTTTTCTTAAACACAATAAAAAGCGCGAAGGATTAAATGAATGAAGACAGAGAATAATTCGCATAGTAATATTTACACATCACTGTTGGACGAAAAATTGTAGTAAGAATTTTTGCTATTGTGCGAAATTTTGATTGATTGAAGTGGGAGATCGAGTTCTGCTAATTTAGCAGAAAATAACACTGTCGTTATGATCCTAATTGAAATGAAAAAGGTCCATATCAAACCATATCAAAACCAAAATTAATCGAATAATTAGATAACTTAACCATAAGAAATACAAAAAAAAAACATTTAATACAAACATATTTGTCAAACATAATCCAGATCAGAAACACTAATGAAAGCGACCAATTAACAGCAGAATACGGAATCCCACAGATTAAACAATTAAAACACGCACAGTTTAAAAAAGAAATCAAAAAAAGGATCCCAACAAATAATTATCATTAAACAGAGAAAGAACAAAAACTAAAACACCACGGCATATTATTTTACAATATACGTTTTGACAGCATAGTACTGAGAAGTTAATAAAGTATTAATTAGTTAATCATATGTGGGTAACAACCAAGTTTTGATCCGGCCCGCGAGACATTTTGAAAAACCTAATTAAAAAAAAATATTACACCACTTACTCATACTCACTCCAAATGGGGAAGATCGAGTGATATGGGGTTTGTCACTTGCTCCTGCGGAATCAAGTGAGGGAGCAAGCCGAGTGGCGGCGATCATCAAAGAGTGAAGCGGCAAACATTAAAGCCTTTGATGTTTGCCGCCTCACTGGCGGCGTAACAAAAGATTATAGCTTCTCAAATGTTCTACACTAGACGATTCTAGATCATTCCTTCATTTTGCCTATATAAGCGGGTGGATGGCCCGAACTTTAGTTCAGTTCTATTTGAGCTACCGAGGTGATAACTTCGACAAGCGATATCCTAGCGAACTGCTAGTGTCGTCAATTTGCTTTGTGACTTTGTGTGCATCTCGTGTGCTTACTAATTATATTTTGTTAGTTTAAGTTTATCGAACGAAAAGTAAACGAAAATGATATCTGGTGGAAAGAAACGAAAAGCAGATGCAGAGAGTCGCCAGTTTCAAGAAAAATGGACTGAAGAATTCTTTTTTATCTTGCACAATGGTAAGCCTATTTGTTTGCTGTGTAATGGATCCATTTCAGTGATGAATGAATTCAATATAAGGAGGCATTACTCAACTAAGTATCCTATGCTGCCTCACTGACAGGACAAATAAGAAAAGACAAAATCCAGAAGCTTATCGCAAATTTGGAAAAACAGCAGTAAATGTTTCGTAAACAAAGAACACAACTTCATAATGTTGTAAAAGCTAGTTTTATAGTTAGTTCAAAATTGGCAAAGTCATTAAAACCATTTGCCGAAGGAGAATTTATCAAGAAGTATATGTTAGAAGTTTGCAGTGTTTTGTGTCCTGAAAAGAAAAATGAATTTAAAAAAATTAGTCAAGACGAACTATTGCCCGACGTATAGAAATGATGGCTAATGATATAAAAATAATTTTGACTGACTGTATGGCTGGTTTTGAATCATTTTCCATAGCATTAGACGAGAGCACCGATTTATCTGACACAGCTCAACTGGCTATATTTATTCGAGGTGTTGATAAAGAGTTCACTGTTACTGAGGAATTGCTTGCTTTACAGCCGCTAAAAGGAACTAGTACAGGAGAGGATATTTTTAATGAAGTTGAAAAGGTATTCACAAGTTTTGGTTTGCCATGGTCAAAATTAGTTGGTGTATGCACAGATGGTGCACCTTCTATGGTCGGCTTACGTAAAGGTTTCATCGGAATTTTGTATGAAAAAAGCAACTGAATTAAATGTGCAAAAAGATGATTTGATAGTCCTTCATTGCATTATCCACCAACAGAACTTGTGTTCTAAGTCCATTCGACTCCAGAAGTTGTGAATGTGGTTAGTAAAACCATCATTTTATTCGATCTCGAGGGCTTAACCATCGTCAGTTCAAGGCGCTTTTGGATGAAATATCAGCCGAATATGACGACGTAACATACTATTGTGAAGTCAGATGGTTAAGCAAAGGAAGAATGCTGAAACGGTTTTACGAGCTTAGAAATGAGATAGCAGATTTTGTGCAAATAAAAGATAAACCACTGTCTGAATTGAGTGACCCAAAATGGATATGTGACTTAGTATTTCTGTTCGACCTTACAGGCCATTTGAATGATTTAAATTTGAAACTTCAAAAACAAGGACAGCTAGTAAATGATTTGTACAGCCGTTTGAAAGCGTTTCAAACCAAAATCCGCTTGTGGGAGGCACAGTTGCTGCCTGGTAACAGTTACCATTTCTGCGTATGAAAATACTGCTTATGCTCGATATGCTGAAGAACTCAAGTTACTGTCGGAGCAATTTTCGAACAGATTTAGCGATTTTAAAAACATGGAAGACAGTTTCAATTTATTAGCTACTCCAACAAAAAGTAATGTACAAAATGCTCCAATGCACTTGCAAATGGAGTTGATCGAGCTGCAAGAAAACTCACTCCTAAAATCTAAATTTGAAGACGTGGAGTTGTGCGATTTGTACAAAAAATACCTCGAAGAAGACCATTTTCCGGAGCTTAGAAAATTCGCAAGAAGATTGATCTGTGCATTTGGCAGTACTTATAAATGCGAGCAGTTCTTTTCAATGATGAAAGTTAATAAATCAACACAACGTACAAGGCTGGCTGACGATAATTTGGAAAATTCTTTTACGTCTTTGTTTCAGTGGAATTCATCCAAACATCGATGGATTAGTTTCCCAAATTCAAGCTCAAGGGTCACATTGATTTCGTTGTCGCTATTTAACTTTCGTAGTTTGTAATAATTCCAAATTTCACGATTTAATTATAATGTTGTACCTATTTTTTTCATTTCATTTTCTTATTTTAATAAATTGCATTATAATAACAGTGTCGTATTATTTCATGTCTGATATCTATCGCTAAAAATTATGAACACTACTTTAAAATGCACTACTTTTAAACGCGGCCCGCGAACATATTTGCACACTAAAGTTTGGTCCACAACATGTCAAAGGTTGCCCATACTTTATGTAAATAATGAAAATTAGAGGTGGGGCGAATATATTAGTATTCGTTAAGATATCGGTAATATGGAGTGATATTAGGTATTACTAATATGCATGAACTCGCGTATTATGATATTAGGATATTCATTATGTAGATGCGGCAAGTAGGATATGAATGAATACCATACCGACGATACGTACTACTACGCTATCATTTACGATTATATTCTAAGAGCGATAAACATAAGTATACTGCTGAGGTTATACAATAGACAAAGAGGGTAGTATAATACAAAGGAATATGGTAACGTTATAGGTTAGATATTCGCATTTGCACCACAATTTGATTCATCTATACTTATACCTGCTTCTACTATTGTATACAAACATGGGATGCAGGCAGTAATAGGTGAAAAAGCTTTAATTTATTTAGTGGCACGGCGATATATTTAAATTAAAATTACAGCCATAAAAATGAAAAAATCTGTTTTATACCAAAATACATTGTATTTCACGTAATATATGCGTTAGCTATTACGGTTTCACTTCAGTTATTATAATAATAAATAAGAAAGCTTTTAATATTTTGAACGGCTTGTGCTTCAATTTATGTGAATTAACAAGAAGGCGAAACTATACATACATATGTATAAATATGTGTTTATACAACTGCATTAAACAATCCAACAAAAAAATATATCCCCTCATATACCTAATATATGTGTTACGTATCTATATATATTATATATGCTGAAGGATACGTATATCACATACTTGCACTACAATACGGTTACTCGGCAATCCTGATATTACTAATATTCTCGTATCGGTTTAGGTATTATAATACCGCTTAACGAATATATTCATATTAGGTGATATCGCCAAATACTGGTATCGACCCACCTCTAATGAAAATCGAATCGTAGTACATAAAATGAAAATCGAAAAGCGTTAGTATCTGGGAATGGGTTTCACACAAAAATTTGGTATTTGTTTGTGTTATAAATTTCCATTTATGGATCATTCAGGTTAGAGGTGAGACCGTGTATATACACTAATGGAAAAACGTATATATATCGTAAAAAATGTGTGAAAGTATAGTAGATAAAAATTCTCCAGGAAGTAAATGACTGTGCACTCATGTCTACACATAAGTAGGTACTCGTTTCGATCAGATCTGTAGATTAGACATGCAACTCTTCAATGTATGTATGAGGTCTACAACTTCCTACACGATATAGTACCTACTATTGCTCATAGATTAGTCGTTGGAATGTGAACATAAGTAGCGCTTATCTAAGGATTATAAATTGTAAATGTCATTCGAAAACAAGTCGTGAATGTGAGAACTGATAAGAAATATTTCCATGAAATTGTAATGCTATGACTCTACTTAAACTAATGTAAACCATTTTTATTATTAATTTGATGATATTTGGATTTGTTAGGTTTTGATAATAATATTAGTGACAATCAGATTTGTTAAAAAAAACGTGGAACGGTGTAAAGTACGGCTATCGTATATACTAAAAAAGATTGGTAAAATTCTGATACGAATTTGAGGCAATTTTGTGCACCTAAGCCTGTACAGGTATTTTACTGTTAGAAGTGATACTTCTTTTAATTATAGAAAAATTTTCGAAGGTTTTTTTCATGTAGACTGGGATATTCATAGTTTTTTTCATGTTGTCTGTATTTAATTGGAATTTCTATTTTTTTTTTAATTTGAAATATATTGGATATGTTTTTTATACCCTTATTTGTTCGATTATTAATCCATTCTAGAATTAATTTTCTGCACTGTAAAAAATTACAGTAATTTTGCCATGGTAAATCAGGAATATTACATGTAATAACGTTGTGAATTTACTACAATAAATCATGTAAATTTTGTTTTTCATGTTTTTTTCTAGGATATTTAACATGGAAAAAGAAATTTCGGTAAAATTTATATGTTTTTCATGTAAGTTTAAGATGTAACAAACATTCAAAAAGAAAATACAGGAAAAAACATGTACAATTTTGTATTTACTCTCAAAATTTACTTAAAAGTGTAAAATTGGAATTTTTTTGGGGTATTTAGTGCACTTTAAAAGTAATTTTACTAGTGAACTATTAATTTTGCTGTAAAAATATGAGGATCTTTTATATTTATTTGTTTTTACTTGAATTTTCGGGTAAAACTATAGATATCATGGAAAATACGAAATTCATACGCCGCAATGTGATTGGTTATTGGATTATTTATCTGTGCGCGTAGGTAATTCTATTCGTTTGTCGAACTTATTATTGGCTCAATGATATCATGTACGTCACAAACAATCGTAGGTTTCGCGTAAGTGTGTTCATTCTTGATCCCTGGTTGAGCGATTCAGTATGACCTATTAGGTGCTATAAAAGAATTAGGTAAGTTGCTTGCTCTCTTTATAAAAATACATATGAAAATTACTTCAGTGTTAGGTAAATATAGAGTTCATATAAATATTACATACGAATTTTACAGTACAATTTTTGAAAAACACATCAGCATGTGAAATTTACTAGATGGTAGAACTTTTACCTTATGAAACAAATTTACCTGTAAAATTGTAGGCAACTTTGTTACCAACGATTTTACATGTAATTTTACTGCAACTTTTTTTACAGTGTGGCGTTAGGCCATTCTTCGTCGCTCAGTGTACTTTAAAATGGTAAAATGTTATTCTTAGGTTATGTAGTAATCGAAATTTTTTAATTAAATTGCAAATCTAAGAACATTTAGCAATCGAAAAATTATAAAATTGTAGAAAAAAGTTAGTAAGTACGAAATATGAAAATGTGAAAAAAGGGAGAAATTGTTTGTCTTCAACCCGCAGGCATATTGCTTTTTTTTATTTTAATATTTTTTTCACTTTTACACATTTTCATATTAGTCTTTTTCAAAATTTTCAATTTTTGATTACTTGTACATGATTCGTTTCGCCATTTTAGTTAACTACATAACCAAAGAATGACATTTGATCATTTTAACATACATCGAAAGATCATTCTAACTGGGAATGCCCTAACAGCTAGAATTACTTGTAAAATAAATTAATAATCAAAAGAATAAAAAATAGAATAATTCAAAAGAAGAAAAAAGGATTTTCAATAAGTTTTCATAATTCATTTAATTTTAAAAATGGATATTTAGGACTCATCTTTTCAAGATTACTTCAATGATTATGATAACCATCAGAATCTCTTTCAAAATTGGAAGGAATACTGCAACCATAAATGGAATCTACTTTGTAAGGGTTACGTATGCATACAATTACAATGTAACTCATTTTGGTGTGAAAGTATTTTTCCAAATTTTTAAACTCATGTGATATTCACATCATACTTAATCTAATTTATATCTACTCTATATTATGTGACAGAATCATGATTGGCATTTCATAAAAAGAATGCAAATACAAAACCGCTGTTAATTAATTGCCCAGTAGTCACAAAGTAATATCTTTCAATTTATTACAAATACAGTCGATTCCGCTTAATTGGGTCCTCGGATAATTGGGACAACCGCTTTATTGGAACATTTTTAATAAAACGGAATCAAAAATAAGTAAAACTTCACCGTTTTATCGGGACAAAACATCGGATAATCGGGACAACTCCCTAATTCTCCGAGAAGCGAAATGTAAACAAAACATCGGATAGTCGGGGGAACTCCCTAATTCTCCGAGAAGCGAAATGTAAATCGAGTCGACTCCTCCGAGATTGTAGTACATTACATTGTACATTACAAATTACGTGCGTGCTAGTTTGTTCAAAATGCTCCGTAAAGACTTGAGTGTTGTCCAAAAAGTGGAACTGTTAGACAAAATAAGAGAGCATCCAAACACATCGAATCGGAGTTTGTTAGAAATTTTAAAGGTGCCGAAAACTACGATTGCGCGAATTCGAGCAAATGAAAAGGAACTCAGAGAACAAATTAACTCCACAGGTGCAAGTGGGGCGTGGAGTGCAGGGAAGAAAACGTAAACGAGAAGGAAAAGATGCTGAAGTTGACGAAGAGCTCAGCAAATGGTTCGGCATTGTTACTACAAGAGGTGTTCGTGTATCTGGACCTATGTTAAAATACAAAGCCGAAGAGTTTGCAAAGAAGCTGGGTGAGAGCCATGAGAATTTTAAGGCGACTGAGGGGTGGCTTTCTCGATGGAAAAAAGACACGGCATCAAGTTTAAGAAAGCTCATGGGGAAAAAGCAAGTGCTGATGTTTTGTCTGCTGATAAGTGGAAACTCGAAAGGCTTCCTGAAATTATGAACGAATTTTCACCGGAAAACATTTACAACGCCGATGAGACGGGCCTGTATTACAGAGCAGCTCCAGACGGTTCTCTTTGTTTTAAAAAGGACAATTTAGCAGGTTCAAAAAAAGCAATGGAAAGAGTAACTGTGTTATGTTGTACAAACATGACGGGGAATGACAAGAAAAAAATTGCTTGTCATCGGAAAAAGCAAAAGACCTCGCTGTTTTCTAGAATTGGATATTAAGAGATTGCCCGTCGAATACCATGCTAATTCGAATGCATGGATGACATCGTTGATTTTTTTAGATTGGCTGAAACGTTGGGATAAGGAATTGCAACGCCAATCCAGACTGATAATTCTGATTTTAGACAATTGTGCTGCTCATCCCTGTGCCGACACTCTAAAAAACATAACCCTTGAATTTCTGCCACCAAACACAACATCACTGACTCAACCCTTGGACATGGGTATTATTAAAAACTTAAAAACTAAGTACAGAGCTAAACTGGTAAATTTCGTTTTAGACAAAATTGAAGAAAATTTATTGGACTCAAACTCGACTGCTAAAGATGTAAGCAGTAAAGTTAACATTCTTCAAGCCGTAAACTTCGTTGCAGATAGCTGGAGAGATATTGATAGCAGAACAATACAAAATTGTTTTTCCCATTGCAATTTTAAATTAAACTTACAAAGTTTGAATGAAAGCCCCGAAGAAATGGATGAAGATTTTAACGATGACATTGTGTTAAAGGAGACAGGAATACAAAATCTAGACGAATTCATCGATGTAGACAAAGATGTAAGTTGCTACGATGAAAGGAAAATCTTGATGAAGATATCGTTGACGAAATGAAAGAACGCCCACGGGAAGCTGAAAATGCTGACCCCGACTGCGAAGAAGAAATCGAGCCTACGCCAGTTACTTTGCTAGAAGCACGAAAGTGCATTGAGCAGTTGAGACAATTTTTCTTGAAGAAAGAGAATGAGGGAAGTCCTTTGGACGCTCTATCACGTGCTCGAATTTTGTTAATGCTAAGTCAATTAATAAAAGAAAGCAAAGTACTCTTGATTCGTACTTGTTAAATAAGACGACTTAATTTTTTTTACGTTTCGTTTCTCGTTTTTTGCATACATCCTTTGTATAACATGTATGTACATATTATGTCTATCTACATATACCAATATGTATACATATACCTACATTATTACATAACTCGCATTTTGTTTTATGTTGTATGTATTTGTTGTTTTCATTTATGTATTGTTTACGCATTTTTATTATGTACTAAAACCCCTGTAATAAATGTATGTATGTATATGTTTGTAAGTAAACTAGTCAATGCGCATTGAGATGTTTTTCTTTGGGTTAATTCATGGTCTCCGGTTTATTGGGACCTCCGGATTATTGGTGCGAAATGCATTTTCCTTTTGTGTCCCGATTAAGCGGAGTCGACTGTATATGTAAATTTAATATATAAAAGACAAACAAAATATGAATTTCTATAAATTTTGTTAACACAAAATTGTTACCACTTATACATTAATTAAAACTGTTTAAGTAACCGCATTGTTGGAAATAATAAGCTGAAACTATATATCTATTGTTATGATGGGTACAGGTGTATGAAGTATAATTTAGAGTCATTTAAAACATGTTTCAAAGCCAAATAATGAAGTAATTGTGAGTTACATACTCGGTTGCCTACTCTTTAGGCAAATTTTTGAATTTGTTAGAAATGACTATAAAGATAGACCATCTTAGGAATAGGTACCAGCCATAGTCTTATATATAATGTAAACTTTATTTTATAAGCTAATTCAAGCTTAAGTGGTATATTTTTATCATATTTTGTTCCGGAAGATTTTCCATTCTTCGGGATGTTTATTCGGTAACTATTTCTGTATTCTCCTCAAACTAGAGTAAATAACGGTATCTTAATGTCAGTTACTGGTTATCTATTTGAATTCGATGTTGGTTTACCTGACAGCGGTAACAATCGAAGACAGATTCCAGGCGATTTTGATTTCAATGTTCATTCTACCTGTGGCCACGAAAGACCACAGTTGTTAGTGAACTCCTATAATTTTTACGCCACATCCTCAGAAGAATAAAAATTCCACAAATTGTTTACGTAGAAAGTATCGACATATCACTTGAATAATATAAATCTAATACCTTTCACCTGAATAATCGAGATTTTTCTATAAAATTTCCTGAGAAGAATCCCGGGTAGAATACCATTTCATGATTTGACCGTTATTGGAGGCTTCCCGAATCGAACATCCAACCTGACCCAGAGAATTACCAGCCCATATTCGCATCCAGGGTATTTCATCAAGTATATCCAACCTAAAAGAAAATAATTAATTAGTTTCAATTCAATGTTAACCAGTAAAATAGATTTTTGTAATTTATGTTCACGATACGTCAATGTTGGGATTAAACCGCTATTATTTTATTTATTTTAGGAATTTTAATATTTAAAGGTCTTAAAATATATCGATTATATCGATAACACGGATCTTTTAAATGTGATAGTTTTCTTACACATTTAGTTTAGCCATTTACGGACAGATGATTCTGATTTAAATTTACCGAGTATTTTTAACCTCATTTATTTAAAGTGCCAGACAAGTTTTGAATACGGATATTTGTATTAAATAATTTTGTTTTATATAGTATTTATGATTCCACCATACGTGGATCTGTGATCTAAGAGCCTCAAAATTGGTAAAACATTAGCATTTTGGTATTTAAATAAAGAGTTACATCTGATTTATTTTAAAACATTCTTTTATCGCACGTTTTATGTGTTTTGGGGGCGCAATATCACAATATCCATTCATTTATCAGAGAGGTCGCTAGGTGAATAAGAACCACTAATAAATGGTTGTATTATATTTTTATTGAAAAAAAAAAAAGAAAAAAAAATGTATACAAATAAAGAAATTATATGTAAATTGAAATTTTTAATTTAATTGCAATATTTTATTTTTACTGAAGTAAAAAAGAAGAAAAGAATTGAAAATTTTGAAATCGCGGGCATTTGTTCTGGAAAACAGAGCAGTATATTTTCTTTTTTCTGTTTTCTATATTTGTTATCTATCTTTATAATATATATGTAAAATGCAATTAAATAATAAGTTGTTGACTTCACAGGTAATAATAATAATAACATTTCTTTATTAGATTTCAGAAATACAATGCCCAAAATAAAAAATAAAGCAAAATACAATACTGAGAATATGAAGATTAAAATAAAAGCCAACTAATGAGCTGAAGTTCAGTCACCAAAACCTGGTGACTGCTCTCCCACTGGAAAGAAAAATACAAGCAAGTAAATATGTATGTATTATTTAAATCACTGATAAATAATTAAATAAGAAGAAGTATTTATGTAATGCTTTTATTTTAAAGCACTTATGAACATCTCCGCATTTTCTCACCCTTTATTTTATATTTTATTTATTAAGCCAAACATTACTTGCTTATCCTAGTCATCCTCTGTAGAAGCTAATTATTTACAGGGATGTAATAACTTTTATCTTTTGTTGATGTGAACAACGAATAGCTTTTTGTTCGAACGTCTGGGTGTATTTTTAATAAATAACGCTGAATTAATTCCAACGTGCTTGTAAGTTGTTTCAGATATTACATGTTCAAATTGTAGCAGAGTGCGTGACAGACTTTAAAACATTAAAAGAATAACAAACAGACATCCTAATATCAATGAAGAGTACCTACTAGTAATCAGTATAATAGTTCCAAAAGAAGAAAACAAAACTACGTGTGACTGAATACCATGTCAATTCAGAACGTTCTAAAGTTTAAGCATGCGCGCCTTGCTTATTTCCTTACCACTTGAAAATTACTTTATTTATATCTGTATAATTGCAAATTGAAAGAAATTTTAAGTTTTTCCAGAGAGATATTTATATTTTTCTTAGTACACTCTAAAAAAAAATGTGGTAAAATTACCCCAAAAATAGGTGGCCATTGGGCTACCTCCTATTTTTTGGATAATTTTACCACATTTTTTTTAGAGTGTAGTATTATACAATGTTAAAGATTTTTTTTTAAGAAACAGAAATGTTCTGAGATTTCGGATATTTTCCTTAAGTTTCTGTGCAATTACCCCATTTCAGATCAACATTTCCGGTACATTAGAATTAATTTAATTGGTAAAACTTGAACGTTCGGAAATACGTCACATCAGATTAGCACGCAGATATACTTGCCACTAACCTATCTCCTACCATCTTCTTTTTATGCCGTCAATCATCGTGTTAGTAAAAGAAAAATATAATACTAACTTGTATGGTGTAAACATACCATCATCCATCGTCTATATAACTCAATTACCGGTAACATTACTTACGTATAGCATACGTGTGTTTTTCGTAACTCAATTTCCTTAAATTATCGCCACGAAACGAGGCACACAGCCACCCTCGTTTTCTTGTTCGACGTTGGAAACCGCGCGAAATTCAATTTCGTAAAGATAGCAAGCCGCAAAGAGAATTAGGACTCGCTGAACTTTAACTCCTCTCATTAAACATTTCCAAACCGAAATCGCCGATAACTAGTTGATTGAATGAAACAGATTCGAGAACCTCACGGGATTGGGTAAAAAAATCGTATTGGTTTCCGAACCGTTTTTCTTCATTTAGTCGGTCAAAGGAACTTCTGAATATTCGCCTATCTCGCGCTTCACTAATTTAATTGGAATTTCAATAAATTTAGTTAAAATGGACTTAACTTCAGGGGAAAAAAATTGAATATTATTAGAAAAATACCTCCTTCAATTACGTACAGAAGCACGTCACATTGGCACCGCACATGAACTACTGTTTTTCTTCCTCTTGGCAGTATCTGCAAGTTGCGTCATCTACCAGGCCTATGTTGTATGCATATCGTCGCCTCAGACCAGACTAGTTTAAGTCCATTTGTTAAAACTTTACAGGAGGAGGTTTTCAAATTTTGAAAACTTCAGGACTGTGTGCTCATTTCACTTTTTGTCTAACTGTATGTTTTTTTACTTATTTTGACAGTTTACTGTTGGATAGTAAACAGTTTAATTGTTAATTTTTTTGACAATATGAAAAATTGTAAAATTAAAAAATGTAATTGGGACATAGAATAAATTGAACTTTATATAATAAACGAAGTAGATGCTTACCTTATTCTATGTCCAGAACTCTTTCATATTTTGAAACATAAGCAACAATACCATGTCTACTGAAATATACTTTAATTCTGAATAATACTATAAGATACTACAATCAGAACATTGAAGAACTTTAACCGATATAAACAATAGAAAATAATAAAAAATGTTTAGAAATTTGGAATTATGGCCTTCCAAAATTGCAAATCTACTGCAGAAAAGTGATTTGATAAGCATCTGATGTGTTCTATTTTGTCTTCGGGCAGACAGGCTGGTGGCGGCTGTACTGCAAGGCAAGGGATGTCTTCTAAAAACTTCTGGGGGAGATCCTTCTTCCTGGTTGTACGTTTCAAAATCGATGTAGAGTGTGGTTCAATTGCATTGAAAGTTAGCTTATATTTCACCAAGTGTGAGTTATTTTCATAAGAAATCTGCACTAAACTTTTATAGGGAATGTTAGAAAGAGAAATACGTTTCGACAATGCTTTAAAGTCCAAGAAATATTTTTTTTTGCTTTTGAACAAGTTTATAAGGCTTCCTGCTTCTGGTATTTTTCATAGCTCTGAAAATTGCAAGTGGGTTATGCAGTTCCAATTTACTTAAACTTCGATCCAAGACGCTATGCACCGCGTCGGCTTCCTGCACACAACTATGCCCAGTTACTTGAAATTTTTGAACGATGGATTTCATTTGAGGATGCGTCTTCAGAAAATATAATAAAGCTGCAGACATGTGGGAATTTTTATTCTGTGGCACACACGCATCCGACCACAAAATGAATTTGGTAACTGCCGGCCTTTCTAATAAAGCTTTTCTAATAAAATGTATAATGCACTTGCAATATCTGCGCCTTTTCTTCCGCCCATAAGCTCATGCCATACAACGCAGAAACCGTTCTTCTTTCCTACTTCATATCCTGTCAAATTGTATACTGCATACTTCTTCTTGTAGTACACTTTTGAAATTTGGGTTTGTGGGCATGTAAGTACACTTTGCATATCAAAACATATGAGAGCTGTAGTCTCATCATCTTTACAGGCTTGTACATCCGTTTTCTTCTCATCTCTAGCTTGCTGTTTGGCTTCTATGTGTAGTCTGTACTTCTGCTTAAGTTATCATTCATATTTTCACCTTCCCTTTTTGGTTCATATTCTGAACAAATTTCACACAAATCCTTCTTTGGTTTGTGGAAACCAAAAATTTTATAATATAGCCATTTTTTTTCGGCAGTGAAATTATTTTCTTTACAACATTTGACATATAGTTTGTACATTTTAGCCAGAGATAATGTCCTCTCTAAATATTCTTTTGAAGAACTACTTCTACAGTAATGCGAAGGAAGCTGCTTTGTATCTGAACCTCTTTTATCACTTTGAGGAGTTCTTGTTATTCCTTTACGCTTATGACTGTGAAAGTACGGGATTCTTATCTGGCTAATGCTTAAGACACCTAAATAAAATCGCTTACACGTATTTTGTTGTTGTTTTTTTTTTTTCGAAAAAGTATTTGAAAGAGTAGGTCTTTGTTCTCTGACGCAAATTTCTGTTCCTTTTGCGCTCGACAAAAAATCTTTCAGTTGTTTTGTCATAAAAATAGGCCTTTTCGCTGTCACTATTACTCCAAAAGTCTTTATGAATTAGCTCTACATCTTCCAGACTAAAATTGTCAAGGCATTTAAAGCGACAATTTAAACAGTTTCTCACAGGAATCTTTCCCACAACAGTATCACCACGGCAGTTTTCATATGTTTAGTGTTAATTAAAAATCAAAATACCTGTTTTTAAGCTCAACTCAAAAAAAAAAAACACCGAAAAAGGAAAAATAACAATAACTTTGAACTGCGTGTACGAAAATAAATATTATTTGGTTGTTATAATTTTCTTTTTTATATAATAATTTTGTAACTACTAGGGCTGAAACATTCATGTCATACAAATAATCTTGAAATTGATGAATGAACAATTATTTTAATCCTAAAATAAACAATAGCAAATTGCTCCCACTAAGATCGTTCAAAGAGATACCACACAGAAAAAAAAATGAAAAAATATATAATAAACCTGAATATATATAGTCTAATATAACAAAAAGCCAAGTTAGCACCTTGAACCAAACTCAGGAAAACCACCCCTAAAAAGGGGAAAATAATGACTTTTAAAAACTTTTAACTGAGTGTATGGAATTGGTCCTTGTTTTTTTATAGAGTGCCCATAATCAGTGTTTACTTACATAATTTTGTGGAACATGATAGCTTAAGTAATTCCCTGAAAAAAAAAATATTAATTTTTTGCACCCTTATGCTAATATCTCGAATGGGGTGGCATCGATTGAGCTAATTTTTGGTATTTATAGTATGTGTGACAGTAGTACTCATTTGCTTTAATTTCAGCCCGGTAGCTTTAGGGGCCCTTTTTAATGGCGTATCAGAACAGAGTCTTAATGTTTCTCTAATTCAGCGAAATGTAGGTATATTGCTTACTACAGCGAAAAGTACAATTTTGCAAACACAAGTCGAGAAATTTGCCATCGCACACAGAAAATATCAAGCTCTGTCAATATTTTCTCCTCTTCTTCTTCGCTTTCACATTCTCGTTCGCTTGCCGCTAAAAAAAAAAAAAAATTACCCAGCGATTAGCCAACTCTCGATATCGGAAGTGCCAGGTGTTTTTGAATATCTAAATTATTAGCTGGGAAGTGAACGCGTGGCCCCACGCTGCTGCTCTTTATAATAAATGAACGATGTTATCGCTAAGATTTAAAACTTAAAAGCGCCCGTCACACCCAGAACAGACATTATCGGAAAATAATAAAATAAAGGGAGAAGAAAAAAGATACCCGATGCCCGGATATTCGTTTTAATAAATTCGGACGGCAATTCGGGAATTTAGCGTCGTTCTCGTAAGAATTTATTGCGATCGAATTAATTTCGTTTCACAATTTATGCTGCTACAGAGGCGTTCATGGTTGCTGTTCGCTTTTTTGTTTTTTTTTAAGTACCAACCTCCACCACCTCGATATTTTCTTTTCCATCCCATTTCAAATAACGGGAATTCATTCGGTGACGTGTCCCGAGGGCTTCTTCGCGGACGAACCACTTAAAAGTACACGGGTTCTCAGAAGCTGACGTAAAAAATACGGGATTTACCGTCCCAAATCCGGTTCGGAAAGCTGTGTGGCCCGGCTAAACCGGTACGATCTCGAGTCACCCTAAATCTTGTAGCGTGAATGTGGTATAACGAAGGGGACAGTTGAAATTCCGAAAGGTCCTTGGACACGTATCGTGTCAAATAGAGGATAGGAAACGTATTTTTTCCGCTACTTACTGCGGATGTCTAACGAAGGCTTATGGCAAATTTTTAAGTAATCAAAATCATACTGCTGTGGTATAGACAACCCAAGTTGCTGGGTTGTAGCTGGTGCATATTTTTTTTGTTTACTTCCGAGTTGTTAGTTCAATCTACCGAGACTTTTTACAATTTTATTGTTGGTTTGTATAAATTAGTTAAAGAGTATGTGATGACTTTTCACTTAATTAAGTGTGAGTTTTTTTTAAATTAATTCCTTGTATTATTTGTATTAGGTTTGCTAAGTGATTAGATTTAATGCGGATTCTACTTGAATATTGGGTATTGTTAATACGATGCGTTGTAGCGAATTTTGAGAGAGGGATTTTTAGTAAAAAAAACAAGCTAGAGTTTTTAAGCGATCCTTGTTTGACTATTAACAGTGAGTTTTAGATCGATTTTTGTATATCTTGTGTTGCCATTTTGTAATTCATTGAATTATTGAAAGTTTAACCTATACAAATTTTTAGTCATCAAGTTAGATTCATTTTGATAATTGTTAAATGTATTTGACGTGTACACGTAGTAGCATATAAGAATCCATTATTATTTTTGTTGGGAAGATAATAATAATAATAAGTGTTTATTTGACAAAACAGAGATACATTTTCAAAACATAACAAAATGTTCTAAGAACAACTCTTTAATAGTATAGCAATGAGACATAAGAAAGAAATAGACAAAAGTCCTAAATCGTTCACTCTCTGACGCCAAGACGCTTCGAGATACGACTTACTCGAAGTAGCTGGTCACCTCTCAAGCCTGCAAGGGTAATAAAGGAGAACGCCAAACGGAAGCTACCAAAACCACAACAACTATAAATAATATATATGAATACAACAAAAGATTAACAGTAATAACAAATATTGAGTGATATCTATATAGAATTCAAATTTAATTATAGCATAGATTCACAATAATATTTCGTAGTCGACAGGCGAAGGAATCGGAAGCCAAACGCAGATCAGATGGGACACCCAGTATAATAAACGGACGATATGGTAAGAAAAAAGACCTATTTGAACATTTCGAGGTGTGCCGGGCGGTGTGAGCAGTCCTTCTAAAATCTAATATTTATTGTATGAACTCGCTCGGAAAGTAATCTATTCGATAAGATAACTCAGGCTTCTTGTGAGTAATGATTTGAAATAAAACCATTTGCATGAAAATCAGCCCTGCGAAGACATGTTGAACCAATTGCTAGTTTAAATGTAAGGAAATTGGTCATAGAGACGAAGGCCATAAATAAAAACGCAGGCATGAGTTCTTGCACTCCGCTATATTCTCAATCTATCAGAACGCCAAACAGGGAAAATATACATTAATACAAAGTTTAAATGCACAACACAAGTGTCTCACATAAGAGCTTCCTCAATTTATATCCAGAGTCCCTACTGCCAAACAGACCCTCAACAAAAATGCCCGTCTTATAAGGCAAGAAACATGTTCTTAAACCGACGCTTGGAATCCTGAGCAACCCCAGATTCCTGGATGCTCTGAGATGGTTAGTGCCTCGTGTTAACAACTGTATTTGGTCAATCACTTTATATTTAGTTTTAGCCGTGCCAAAGACCAGACACTAGATTTTGGTATTCAGAGCAGCGAGGTGCGTAAAGATTTTCAGAATTGTGCCAGATCGTCATTAATATTTTGAAGCAGTCGCGACGCATTAGGAGAAGGAGTAGTACACTGCGTATGGTCGATACTATGATATTTGCAGTATACTAAGCATTAATGATATTAGCAAATTATGAATAAGTAAGGTCTAAAATGCTACCGTGTTGGCACACGATACGATGACGATGTCCCAATATTCGAGCCCCGTACGACACCTACGAGTTCTGTAGATGCATTTAGTTTATTTTTTCTTATATATTTAAAGAGTTTTCCGTTATTCAATTTTGCTGTTTCGTTTTTAATTATCAATCACCTCGATTGGGTGAGTAGAAACTTTGTTCTTGCATTTAGTTTATTTTAATTTGAAACCACGTGGATTGAAATTGAAAGTTTTAGGATTATCTTCCTGAACAAACAAAACTTTTGCTTTGCATAGGAAATAGCATCATCCTAATTTAGAGTTAAGTGCAGTTTTTATTTTAATAAGATTTTTAAATTTAAATAAATTTATTTGTTAATTAGCAGCTTTGGGTTAAAAAAATTCTGTTCTTTTATTTTATATTAAACTTTTTCAATTTTTCGGGTAATTAAGAAAGTCTGATTTCATTCACCCACATTTTACTTTTCGTGGTTAGATTCAAGTTTTAATTCGCGAGAGTGTAACTCTGAGATTAATTGTTCTTTTGTTCAATTTAAATTATCCGTTGATCTAGCAAATTTTATTTTCTTTTTCATTGCAAAATCAGTTTTGCATTTTCAATTAATTCAATCAGTGCACAGCAGTACGTTGTAATGTAGCTTTTTTAGATAAAATTACATATATGTCAAATCGCTGGTAACAAAGTTGCCTACCATTTTACAAGTAAATTTACTTTGTAAGATAAAATTTCTATCGTTCAGTAAGCTTCATACGCTGATGTACCTTTCAATCATTATTCTATAAAGTTCGTATGCAAACGGGCATGCAGGGCGTGTTCTGGGGGGCAGCAAGTCTTGTCCACTTGTATTTTAACTTTCAACGCTTTAACATGTAGATTTTAAATTTATAACGTAGTAATGTAACTTAATGTTCATAATATTTTAAATTTGACTAAACTATTCGAGCATAAATTTTAATAATAACAAATTTCAATATAGAGTCATGACATAACTAATCTTGTTTTAAATATTTCACTCATGTCATTTTATTTCACTGAAAAGAGGCGAAATTTGCCGAAACATGTAACATGTATGGGAAATTAGAAATTGATAATGTAAGGAAGAGCAATAAAAATTTTTGAATACAGTCAAATGAGGCTGTCATTAATTCGTCACCGAGTAAATAAGATATATGGTATAGGCCAAGAAGAAAAATAGCAATATTGAATAAATTTACGTACAGACAGCTAAAACCGAATCAACCCCAAACACTAACTACATCGTGAATTACCGGCATCGCAAAAATCTGGAGTGTGGACGAAATATCTATCGCTCGAGTAGGTGAATAAGCAGTAGTCAAATAGGAGCCACACAGGGAGGCAGGTGCATTATCGTTAGGCGGACGTATTCACGCCATTATTTATTACATTTACTTATTGGTGTACTTTTGCTGTAATTAGTTATGACATGTATTGATTGTACATTTTTATTTAAGCACTTGTTTGGCTGTAACTAATATTGTTTTCTCTGTTTTTTCCCCTTCACTTATTTTATGAGTTCTAGTCACAATTTAGCCGGAGATACTTTCATTACTTGAACCTTATTTTAATTTCCATTTTCGAAACCCTTTTGCTTTTCATTAAAAAACAATTTCAAACAGAGACCAATTATTGTGTTTGACGTTTTACTGAAAATCCATTCAGGTGAGCAATTGCTAGCAGAATTAGGTATTCATATTACTTGAAAAACAAAAGACAAATATTTTATTAGTGACTATTCTGAATGTTGGATATGCGATTATTTTTTTTTTTATTTATAACTAGATAGGTAGACACTATGTAAATTTTGTAAATACGCTGATCCTGAATGAATGGGTTGCGCTTCGCGAGATGTTTACTTTGTTTTGATGCACACTTGTTCGATAACGATTTTTTGCGGTTTATAGTAATTTACTAGAATTCCTATGTAGTTGCTTTTAAAAGAGCATCTAGAAAATATCAATACTGTGTTTATATTTTGTTTGCCGCTCTCCAATTAAAAAATATGTTTTGTTTTGTCTTATTGATTACTAAATAAATTCCATCGTCATTTAATAAAATCTTTTTCATTGATTTGAGGAACTCGTTCCTTGGGCCAATTTTAAAGCATTATTTCATGTGAACAATGATTTCTTTCTTTGTTTACGACCCATTTTCATACCTTATTACATATTATTAACCACATCATATATTTCATAAAGGCCTTAAAAATTAATTATTATACACTCCTAAACCTAATAGGTACATCTATTTTACAATGTAATTAATACGTTATGTAATTTGTTTCAGGTAAGACAGAGGCCATGAATCTTCAAAAATTCGTAAGTTTCGAAACAAAAAAAAATAAATATTAACATTTAACTGAGATGATAAAAAATACTGCATTATAAAGGTGAATCAAGTAGATTTAATTAAGGACTAGTAATTAGCGACTTTCTTAGAAAATTGTTAAGCGGGCGTCCTCATAATATGAACGAATTAATTCAATTGCAACGATTGGTGTTTAAGAAAGATGCAGAGAACATATTTTAGAGTGGAGCGCTCCTATTACTCGAATCCGAATTTTCGGATTATATGGAATTTATTAAATAGGATGTTCAAAACACGTAGCGCCATCTAGGTGTGTATATTTTATGTACTTTACAATTTTTTAATTGCTTAATTGTCTAAAATGAAAAAAATAATAATGATATTGAGTTGAAACTGCTGCTGTTTTGTTTTGTTGCTTATGTTGGATTTTCCTGTTATGTTTACTTTTCAAAAACTTTGCGAATGTTTCTTCATCCGTTTCATTTTCACTTACTTCGTCATCGCTTTCATGCATTATAATTCTTGCGATAAGTTTCGTCATTCTCAGAAAACTTTCTGACACGTGACCTTTTTTTATTTTCTGATAACAAATTTATTGGGTAGAATTTCTTCAGTTTCATTTCTTTTCTTTCGCTTAATAGGTTTTTTTTTTATCCTTATGGCGTTCTTCTTCTTGATTAAGGCGCTTTAATACTTCCAGTGATGTTAAAACTTCTCCGTACTTCATCTGTTTCAACTACATTGTCGTTCACCAACAGGTGACTAACACCATTTGTAGTTGGCGCAACAGGAAAACCTCAGCATTATCAAAAAAAAAAAAACTACGGTAATACCGTTCACCAGGAAGAAGAAAGTGGTATATTTGGCACCACCTAGTATTCAAAGTGTAAAGCTTGCATACGCAGATAGTGTAAAATATCTAGACATCTTATTTGATAAGACACTATCCTGGAATTCTCATTTGGAAAAGATTACCTACAAAGTGAGGCTATCTTATGGACATGCCCAAGGATATGCAGGAACCTTGGGGCTAGCTATTTATATCATTGGCCCTATGTTTGAAATTGAAATTGTACTTGTTGACAAAGGCAGTAGGAAAAGTGGATGTTTTGCTTTATGTCCTAGAACATGACATTAATCTGCTTTTTTTCGCGTTGCTGTTCGTTTATCCATCTCGTTTGAGATTATTTTTTTTGTCATTGGTTTAGAAATAAATTGATCGTCCAAGGTAAATATTACATTACAGTAAATAAAATGGTCAATATAAATATAACATGTATAAACTTTGCAAAATGTCACGGTAACATTTAAAATTTTAGTTTCTACACGACTTTTTTTCAACTTTTTGCTTTTTTTGTTGAGAACTTTTTGATTCTTCTTTTTGACAAATCAGTAGAATGGAGGTGTACGTTTCTGATCAAAAATGTTTGTCAGTGTTTTTCTATATTCATTCTAGGGCATTACAGCGGCCTCAATCTCAGACAGTTTTAATTAAAATTAACAGAGAAATCTTCCAAATTAATAATTCGGATATTGTTACTACCTGTTTTTTTTTAATATTTTCTCAATGTCCTTTAGACTTTTAAATATAAACAATATTTGTCATAAAATTTTCTAATTAATAAGTCAGAGCTTGTTGAAGCAGTCAGATATAAAGAACAAATGAATTTCCAGAAATTCATTTATTTTACCTGTCTCCTTTACAAAATAGTTTACTGGTGCCATACAAACCTTTCAGTGCGAATGATATATTGCTTGTATATACTTGTATTTTTGTTTTTTATCGTCTTAACTTTTTACTGTACTCTCGTACACGGAGTTTCGATTGAAATAGTATTACATTCTTATTGTGCGGATGATCTCGGAATATTCATGTCTTGT